>CM030849.1:560000-577500 GCA_018105865.1 Metaphire vulgaris
ATTACTCACGAAATAGCAACTGTCCGTAGCCGTAATAGTGAGATCTGCATAGTTCAAAGGTCAGTGGGTCTTCCACCCATGGACCTAAAATTCACAGAAAAATCCTTCAATAAAGAAATAAAGAAATAAAGGAACAGAGGAATAAAGGAACAAATGAATAAAGGAATAAATGATTATTTTTACACCCCCTAACACCTCCCAACACCCCTCTTCATTTGACCCCGACACCCCCGAACACCCACAATTTCAGCGATTGGATGACCTTTTTTGCTTGTCAGACTTTTTAGGCAGGGGACCCCCAGAGTTTACCGACACCCCCCCCCCCCCAATTGATAATCCTAGAAATAACCCTGGGTTAACCCTGTTAGATGAGGCTCGTTGAAGCCTTTGCTCGCTGACGCGGATAAGCATAAAAGGTCGTTACCAGATTTTTATAGACTTTCTAGGGGCCCTGTGGGGGGGGAGGCCCCGTGGGGGGAGGCCCCGTGGGGGTTCTCTGCACTGGAGCCAGGAATTTCTCTCGACGGCCCTCTTTTCCTACCATCATCACTGCTCCCTTATTGACGCCATGCAGAGAGTTTGTGATGGCAAATCCAACTGCGTTGCGACATCACAAGCGACCATCGACTAGTAACATGGCGCTATAGAAGTTGACTAATAATAGCAACCACTGTTTCATTTCGTCCCTCAATTGATACCTTTAGAGTGTTAGAAATGGCGCTATTAAAGCGCATTATTATTATTATTATTATTATTATTATTATTATTATTATTATTTCCGTTAAAGTAACGGCCTTATTATTATTATTAGTATTTCCGGCTCCAGGAGTTCAACTTCTCCAGGAGTTCAACTTCTAAGCATGGGGGAGTCAACCATTTGTTGCTATAGGTAAGTAGTAGTAAGTATAGGGTCCCAACAGGGACAGGCATTCAATAAGGGGACATGGGCCCCTCGGAGGATCCCTCTGTTGAGCCGTCACTGAGTGTGTCACAATAACCATCTGGTCCCCGTCACGCCAGGGACAGAAGAAAGGAGGGAGGGGGGAGGTTGGGGAGGCTTCTTTATGTCTATAACTTGCCTTGGAAGATTCGAATCACTCTGTCTGTCAGTCGCCTAATCCTGATGCATTGATGTCTCGACGAACTAAAAAAACCAGCACAATATGTAGATCTGTGGCAATTTCGTTTTAATTTTTCGCCATTCGAAAAATAATTCAAATGATTCCTTTTGATAGGAAACACTCCGAGGTCACCGGTCCTTCGGTCGAATTAACTCCCCAAACACTCGAGCCCGTGGGGTGGGCATAGGCGGATTTAGAGTTTAATACTTGGGTAGGCTAGCATGGGGTCTGGGGTGCCATCCAGCACGCGACAGACCTGGTGTTGATGGAAAAAACAATTTTGTTTTGTTTTGGTGGGATTAGTTGGGTAGGCTTAAGCCTACCCTAGCCTCCTTTAATAAAATCCGTCTATGTTTGTGGGGTGCCGAACCCAAGGCTAGAAAAAGGGAGGACAATGGGCAAGAGAAAACCCCAAATAAGGGGAAAAAGTGCACCTGAAAACTCTATGGAAGTCACAAAAAATATTAGAAGACTTCTAATAATACTTCTACTACTACTACTACTACTACTACTACTACTACTACTACTACTACTACTACTACTACTACTACTACTACTACTACTACTACTACTACTACTACTAGTAGTACTACTACTACAACTACTACTACTACTACTACTACTACTACTACTAATAATAATAATAATAATAATAATAATAATAATAATAATAATAATAATAATAATAATAATAATAATAATAAGGCATTAGATATCTTACCATTTATGACTCGTGTAGCTGATCAGGATGACGTCATCGCCGTGTTTTAGATCGACCAACTGTTGATTGCATACGTATTCGTTAATTCTCTGCACGTGACCACCTACGGAAGATCTTAGCGACTCCAGCAGCGTTACTGCGTCAGAGTCGAGAGTATATTGATGTTTGCCGTCGAGGCTACGCCACGTGACACCGCCCAGCCAATCGGGAAAGCGACAGGACGAAGAGGAAAGAGGCCCAAGAGAGTCTGAAATGAACGAACGAATGAATGAATGAATCACTGATTGAAATAAATAAATAAATAAATAAATAAATAAATAAAATGAACTAGAATGAACGAAAGAAAGAGCAAATGAATGAACGAGTGAGTGAATGAATTAATAACTCATTGATTTCAGGAAAGAAAGAAAATATAAAAGAACGAACGAAAGAAAAAAAAGCGAATGAACGACTTATCAATTGAGTGAGTGAGTGAGTGAGTGAGTGAGTGAGTGAGTGAGTGAGTGAATCTAGACGTAGATGAATATTTTGCAGTGGCAATTGACTTTCAGATGGAAGAATCCGCAGCATTAATTCTCCGTCATGCATCCGGGTTCTTTCATCGACGACAGGGGACCAGCGCAAATTGGATTCCGCCCGAATCAAGAATCTAGTCGACAGAGAACCAGTGCCATTCGTCTCTGGGCATAATTGCATTTCACGAGACTGTACGGCGCATATACATACATATATATATATATATATATATATATATATATATATATATATATATATATATATATATATATATATATATATATATATATATATATATATATATATATATATTCGGTTTCTGAGAATTGAATTTCAACCAATCAGAGACAATCTCGACATTCTCAGGCCAATCACGTTCCGAGAAAAAGATTAGGTTATGACGTCATCCTTTCGCTTTGCATTAGGACCGAAGTATTACGGGAAGCGGTGCGAAAGGGACCGACCTCTGGAAAACTTCATCAGGAGCGGTCCGTCGGTGGCAGATCGCAGTCCTCGACAGCTGGTGTCAGCGCTCATCGACACCGACATCTCGCTGCCATGTTGATGATATTTCTACAACGAAAACAATAAACCCTGCTTACTTACTGAAGCGACCATCGACTGGTGCAGATGTACTACAACGATGGCGCTAAAGAAGTCTATTATTACTACTACTACTACTACTACTACTACTACTACTACTACTACTACTACTACTACTACTACTACTACTACTACTACTACAAAATTAGAATTATATTTTCAATGTTGTTTGGCAGAGAAAATTCCTGTATTTCTTTTTATTGCCGTACGATAATCTATATGGTCCAAATTGTGAATTATATGCAGTATGACTTCGTTATTACGCATACTCGGTTATTAAGTACCGTACCACGTGATGCGCTACAGTATTGAATATAACGTATACTTAGGACCATCGTCGTCATCATCATGATCATCATCATCGTCGTCGTCATCATCTTTGCTCTCTGCCAACTATTTAGCGGCAAAAGCTAAACTCAAAATGTCTCCAAGAACTTCTATCTTCTGTTAATCGTCTTCCTTCTATACGATTGAAATTCCTTTCATGTTCATATCTTCTCTGGAGCTGACCATCTAGGATAGAGGCGTACTAAATTTTACCGACCCACTGTGTACTGTGCGTTATAACGAGATTCTACGTCGAATGATTCCCTTAGACGGTCGTTGGCTATAATTATGTTCCTTAAGCTGCATCTAATCTTTGAACATAAAATCGATAGTGGCGGTATTCTGCTTACAAAACAACGATATCTTTCGTCCTGTGTCGTCAGTCCCGACCCACTGAGTCTTCCGTACAGGTACATCTCGGAACCATCCTTCCAGGTGGCCAAGCACTCCAGGTGGAATTCTAAAACGTCACATCAATCATCCTAATAACAATGCGCATCAACCACCTGTCATCGTAACTCCTCATTCGTCAACACAATGGCAGTACAGTTGAACCACGTTGTCACATAGCAAGGGTACTGCTTCTCGGTAGGTTCAAATACAATAATCGTGTTAACCGAGTACTCATGGTACTCAAAAACGTGCTATTTGGATTTGACTGTATTTTCAGTGGTCGCAAAAAGTATCCGACCGTGTAACAATCATGGTTTTGTCTCAATATTTTATCTTCTTAAAGCGGTCTCACTGTCTGTCTGTCTGTCTGTCTGTCTGTCTGTCTGTCTGTCTCCCTTTCCCTCCCCTCGCTCTCCCTCTCTCTTGTCAGAATATGATTGATGACGGAAGTTATTAATCGAAACTTTTATTTCGATTTTATTCGAAAAATAATCGATACAAGGACCCGTCCCATGTTCCATGAACGTTTTATCCTTTCATTCGTTAGTTTAATGGTCGTTATTTCAATGACATAATAAGACTGTAAAATGAAATTGTGGAAAATGTCGAAAAGTCGATAGAGAATTGATGTGATGTCACGTGACATGGAGACAAAAAAATTGTCCACTTCAGGCGGAGCGAAACATTCGCAGATTAAATTCTATCGATACGAAAACTCCTCTGCATCGAGAGATATAATATATAGAGTAGGAGTATAAGGGAGCGTACTTTCTTCACTCTAGATGACGTCATAAAGTATCTATCATTTTCTGCCTCTATGCAATTTCATCTCTCTGCCTCTGTCCGCCTGTCTGCCTCTGCCTCTGTCTGTCTGTCTGCCTCTGTCTGTCTGCCTGTCTCTCTCATATTTCAGTTATGACGATTCTGTATAGATTGATAGAGCCTATGTAATGCAATGTAGCATTTGTATAGCGCCTCGTATATTTCTATTCAGATGCGCTCCTGGCATTGGAATTGCACGACAAAGCAATGAGACTAGCTTTTACATTGAACAGAACCAGGAAGTAAGAAAGAGTTAGGAGTGATGATATAAAAGTCTACTATACTAGTGCTACAACAACAACAGCTACTACTACTACTGCTACTACTACTACTACTACTACTACTACTACTACTACTACTACTACTACTACTACTACTACTACTACTACTACTACTACTACTACTACTACTACTACTACTACTACTACTACTACTACTACTACTATTATTATTATTATTATTATTATTATTATTATTATTATTATTATTAAGCAAGACAAACTCCAATTTTTGATCAAAATTTAAATATAAATGTATAAATTTTTCCACAACCGGTTAAAGAACCTGCGATAGCATAATTCTATTATTAGCAGCATTAGCGTCGCCACGGGGTGCAAATGGGGGCAACTGCCTCCACCCCCACCCCAACCTGCCCCAGACCACTTACCAGATTCACGCAAATCCGGTGAGAAAGTTTTCTGTGGAGGGGTGAGGGGTGGGTACGGAATCTGACACGCTAGCCCATTTTCCACACAACCAAAAATTCCTGGCGACGCCACTGCGTTCTAAATACAGAAGATGATGGCCTAAGTTTGCAATAGCGATTGACATCCATGTCTTAGAGGATGCTAAAGATAGTCGCTCAATATGGTTCTTGAAATCGATCTCTAACAGGACGAAATAACTTTCAAAAATGCGCTTGATTTTGCACAAATCCTATGCATTAATTATTAGCATTATGGAATAACGAGGGTTGTCATGGATGAGCCGTTTTAAATGCAGAAGATGATGGCCCATGTTTGCAATAGCGATTGATATCAATGTAGTAATGGATGCTAAAGATAGTGGCTGAATATGGTGCTTGAAATCGACCTCTAACTAGACGAAATAACTTTCAAATATGCGCTTGATTTTGCACAAATCCTATGCATTAATTATTAGCATTATGGAATAGCGAGGGTGGTCATGGATGACGCCTTCTAAATGCAGAAGATGATGGCCTATGTTTGTAATTGCGACTGATATCTATGTAGTAAAAGATGCTAAAGACAGTGGCTGAATATGGTCCTTTAAATCGATCTCTAACCGGACAAAATAACTTTCAAAAATGCGCCTGATTTTGCACAAATTCTATGCATTAATTATTAGCATTATGGAATAGCGAGGGTGGTCATGGATGAGGCCTTCTAAATGCAGAAGTTGATGGCCTATGTTTGCAATAGCGATTGATATCAATGTAGTAATGGATGCTAAAAATAGTGGCTGAATATGGTGCTTGAATTCGATTTCTAACAAGACAGAATAACTTTCAAAATGCGGTTGAATTTTCACAAATCCTGTGCATTATTAGCATTATGGAATGACGGGGGTTGTCATGGTGGAGGCGTTTTAACATTAGCGTTGCCACGGGAGGGGCAAATGGGGCAACTGCCCCCCCCCAACCTGCCCTAGACCACCTACCAGATTCGCGCAAATCCGGTGAGAAAGTTTCCTGGGGTGAGGGGGGTGGGTAAGGAATCTGACAAGCTAGCCCCTTTCCCCCAACCAAAAATTCCTGGCGACGCCACTGATTAGCAACTTCATTATTAAATTATTATTATTATTAATTTGTTATAATATTATTACTTAAGTTTGACTTTACCTCTATCGTGGTACTCTGCGTATCCGGTGCAGTGTCGAAATACCAGCTGATAGCGTGTCTGACTAACGCACGGCTTAGCGTAAGATTCCATCTGCGCGCAGAATTCGCTGCCTGAGTCACTGTAGGTGAAGTTGAAGGCGTGTTGAAAAGGGCATTTCACACCGCTTACGACGGGTTCTGACAAGGAAACAATCAAGCCAATGTCTCACGCTGCGTTTAGCTACGAGGGACTGTCATGCATGAAGTGGAGTGTGGAAAGTAAGTAAGAACCAGGGACGTTGCGACGGAGGGGGTATAATTACTCCCCCCCAAATTAGTATATATATATAATACAGTGTATATACAGTATATAATTATGACATATATATAACATATAATATATATATTATATACAGTATATATATATATATATATATATATATATATGACAATAGTCTATATATACCCCACATTTATACCCATCACCCAATTCATATTCCTGGCTACGCCTCTGATAAGAACAGGCGGGAGTAAGTAAGAAAGATAAATTAGGCTGATTACTTTACAATACCCCTGTGGTAATTCGAAGACGAAAAGGGGAGAGTGTTATCGCAGCAGCTTTTACGATGCCTGTCTTTCATCTCTTTGGTTCGAGAAACGGGGCTGCGCAGAAGTGCCATAGGGCCTCGGGTTCGAGCTGATAGAGAACCAGTCATGCGTGTCGACGCCGTGCCGACCGAAGCGTGGCCGCTTTGTGGTCCGGCGTCATGCGCCGTCGAAGCGCGACCGTCGCTCGGAGGACGTGACGGATAAGACATGGAGACCACGTGACGGTTTTTCTCCGCTTCAACGGACCGGCGTCAACCAGAGTGCTGTCATCTACACGATGGTGCTATATAAATCACAGATGCGTATTCGAAAGTCTCTTTCTCTCTCTCTCCCTCTCTCTCTCCCTCTCTCTCTCCCTCGCTCTCTCTCCCTCTCTCTCTCCCTCCCTCTCTCCTATCGGTGGCAGATAACGTGTCTAAGCGAATAACGTGACGCGCCCACTCGGTGCGGAAAACCTTCTGGCGTCTGCTTACCGCACCCGATGCGATCGTCTGTCAGCGATCGGATCTTTTGGAAGATTGAATCTTATGGCTCCCGATGCAATCGGCCTCGATAGAAATTGGAAAACGTCACCTCGCCAAGCGTGTCTTAGAGGCCAATTTCAGATGGGCTGTCTGTCTGTCACTCTGCCTGTCAGCTTGTCTGTCTGTCTCTGTCTGTCTCTGTCTGTATGTCTGGAGTGGCGCCTCTAGCGGGGACGATGACGACTACAACCGGAAGTCCAACGGAGACGCCGACCGGATGGCCATAGAGCGCCAAATCGGATGACGTCAGAGGAACCGCCGCGGTTGCCATTGGAGACCGAAGAATACGCGGAAAAGGAGGAGGTGGAAGGGAAGAAGAGGAAGAGGAAGACGAAGAAGAAGATGATTTTGATGATGATGATGATGATGATGATGAAGAAGAAGAAGAAGAAGAAGAAGAAGAAGAAGAAGAAGAGGGGAGTTTAGATCAGATCAAAATCAGGATCAAGGTCAAGATCAAGGTCAAGATTTAGTCTGGATATTAGACAGATGAAGTAAATCCTTTTGCCGAGACTTAGAATTGTTGGGATTGAAAGAGTTTTACAGATTTTGTATTATTTATTAACGGAACGTTGATTGATCGCCGATAACAAACGTCTATTAATGTTTAATCGATATTTTAATTAAGTCCGAAATTAATTCCATTCATAAGGAACAACAGCAACGCTGATGCAAGAATAATGGCAGACTATCTACGCCAGTTGAACGATGAATTTAACGCGTATACTTTGGTTCACAGGACAACAGGCTATTTAGACAATCAAACACGATTAACATTCAATTCAGGACAGAGGGAGTGGGAGAGGGAGACCGATAAAAAGATGGATGGATAACGTCAAGGAAGATCTGGAAGCAAAGAACATGTCGATTGTTGAAGGATGCAGATTAACGCAAGATCGAGCGAAGTGGAAATGTTTCGTATCTAACTATTGCCGCCATGCAGGCAGAAAAAGAAAGAAGAAGAAGAAGAAGAAGAAGAAGAAGAAGATGATGATGATGATGATGATGATGATGATGCTGATGATGATGATGAATATTAAATTCTCAACATGTAAGTGACAGAACCCATCGGAAGACTTTGAAACAGTGGTTGTATAAATATGCAAAAATTTCCGCGAGTCAAACAAATTCCCTAACAAAGAATCACATTTTCCGGTGTATCTATTATGTCTGATTATTCAAATCTTTCAACAACGATCTTCTCTACTTTTCTCCACATGGCTTGAAACAGGATGCCACCCCCCCCCCCCCCACCCAGCCGTTTCATTCTACGCCCTAGCATCAAAGACTGAACAGTAAAGACAGGAATCAAACAGGAATGTTCTGTTGGAATATCTTGTGAAACTGAATGTAGATCTAAGTTGATCGACGAATAACCCGCGTCATACGTTATTTGGTTCATAGTACAATAAGTATTCTTAGACAGCAAAACACAATTAATCAACAAAAGAGATTTCTCCCGCCATCGAGTGAAATGGCTACAAAGTCGATGGCGGGATGAACCTTGTCTTAAGATAACTGGTTCCTTATATCACAAGTATTATAGACGACAGAAATATTATTATAAAATCGATTCTCTGTTTGACTTTAACCAATGGAAGGACTGTTGATACAAGAGGCGTATAAATATGCAGAAATTCAGCGGAATGATGAAACGAATTAAAACAATAGTTTCTAGCGTCTACATCTTCGTTGCATCAAATCGTTACAGAATGGTCGAAATAATCCGTCACGATTTAATTCTAGAGCGTTCGAAATGCCGCAAAACTGGCGAGACATTTGAAGGGACAATATACACAGTCTTTCAGAAATCTATTCTCTGTCAAATGGCTACAAGGTCGATTGAGAAATGAGTGGTATCTTAAGATAGCTGGTTCCTTGTATCACAGGTTCTATAGACGACAAAAATATTATATCCCTGTATGACTTCAACCAATGGATGAATAAATGGACGAATGAATGAATGAATAAAGGACGAATGATCGTACCTTTGACCATTGTATAGAGTGCTGTCTCTACGCGTATTTGATGACAGACGACGGACATATTGGCCAGCTTCGTACAGTAACCTATAAAAACGCAAACAGCACGGCGCCTTCGTTTACTCGGTCTCTGCCACCAGCGATCGCTTGCCGTCGTCGTCGTCGTTGTCGTCGTCCAAATGGCTTCCGCAGCAACGCCATCTGTTAACTGTTTCTTAGAATCGGACGCCGATGAGAATACGCCGGCGCTACATAAATTCGGTCCTCGCTTCCGGTAGTAAACTCCTCTGTCGCCGATGGAGAAATAAGGCGCTATAAAAATGGCTTGAAATGTCCGGTGTTCGAAGCGAAACGACTCGGTTTACGTCAACACCGAAGGGCAGATGGGCCTATAGGATTATGCCTATGATTAGGCCTCTGGTTAGACCGACGACTAGGCCTAACGTTGATTTTATAACTAGACCTATGATCAGACCTATGAAAAAGTCCATTGTTGGTTATATAATTAAGGCCTTTATTATTAGTTACTAGAGTAATGGTTAGGCCTCTGATTAGACCCACAATTAGGCCTATTGTGTGGGCTTATATTTAGGCCTATAATTATAGTCGGAGATAAAAGAGTTAGACAGAATATAATAATTATCACTAATTAATTATTCCCATACGAAACGTTATTATCGTAAGATAAATGATAAAATGACGAAGAATAACAAAATGGCGGCTGAAAGCTGTGCGCATCCCGAAAAAATACAGTAAGACCAGAATTACTGGAAAACGACGCATTTTCAGATACGTGCGACTCTGAGATGGTGGGGCAACGGAGAGAGAGACATATATATATATATATATATATATATATATATATATATATATATATATATATATATATATATATATATATATATATATATATATATATATAGAGAGAGAGAGAGAGAGAGAGAGAGAGAGAGACAGAGACAGACAGACAGACAGACAGACAGACATATAGACAGACATATAGACAGTGAGACTCACTTTCCTTATATTGTATGATGTTTCGATGTTGTCTCATTATAAGGAGGCAGTGGTAACACTGACTTTCACTGAAATGACAAAAACGAAACGGAAATCGTGAAATTCTTGCAACAGTTTTAAATGAACAAGCAAATCGAAAGTAGACCTAATTTAGGAAGATCACGTAAAAAGTCAAGAGCAGAAGACGAATAAAAAGGTAAACTGATCTAAACTGAAAATATAAAAACTGCGCAGAGGAGAATAAACATATTAAACGAACTCAAGACAAGTTCGCTTCTTAGGATGTCTAATGTCTGTCTGTCTGTCTTTTTCTTATTCTCTGTCTCTGTCTCTCTCTACCTGTCTTTCTCTTACTCTATGTCTGTCTGTCTGTCTTACCGATTGTAGAATAGGAAGTAGTCCCTGTTGTTCCGTTCTATGCAAACGCCTTTCGTAGTTATGGCATTCTCTCTGACGACGACTTCCTTCAGTCCCGTCTGGTAATATCGACCACGCCATTCCACGGGAAAAGAGCAATTTCTACCTGAAAAAAACAAAAACACAAAAACCATTATTATTATTAGAAACTCTTTTTAAAATGACGTCTCGTTTGACTAGCGTCATCAGTGACGTCATCTTACGTCATCCTGACGTCTTTGTCGCCACTGATAATTAACTATCTCATCCGCCATTTCTACTGTTTTCTTATATTTTCAGATATTTTAATGTCAGATATTTAGAAATGGAACTTGGTTTGGAGACCGTATTCGATGAATTACGTAGCGCCATAGGCGGATTTACAGTTTAATATTTGAGTAGGCTAGCATGGGGGGTCTGAAGGTGCCCCATCCAGCACGCGACATATTGGCGTTGATTGAAAAAAACAATTTTGTTTTGTTTTGGTGGGATTAGTTGGGTAGGCTTAAGCCCACTCTAGCCTTTAATAAACTCCGCCTATGCGTAGCGCCATTACAGGAGCCCAGAAGAAATTAGAAAAGCCCCAAATAGATTACGCTGCCACTGGAACCCGTGCAGACAGGTGAGTATTAAACAGGTATATACTGTATGATTGATTTGCAGGTAGACAAATGTGCGGATATATTGGAGAGACGCATGATGGGACTTATTTCTGCTTAAACTAATTAATTTCATCGCCGTAGCAACGTGCTGTCATGGCAACGGCGCTCTGGGGCTGGATTCCGTCGTCAATGGCAACGCTCCCCGGGACGGGAACGCAAAACCGGCGACGAATAACGGAAATCACGTGATCTGGTCTAATTTATGTGGAGCCAGAGTATGGGCGTCGAATTCCTAATATCTAATTCGAATCACTCGCCTCTCTCCCCTCCTCCTCCTCCTCCTCTCCTGCCCACCCTCTCTCTGGTATTTCTATGGTTCCCATGAGATGCTCGTAGGGTCTATCTCCCTCTTCCTTCTTCTCCTCCTCCTGCACATCCTCCCCTTCATACGCTCTTCTTCACGCAGTCTTCTTTCTAGTTCTTTGAGAGAACAGCCAATGGCAGAAGAGAGTCAATCATCATCCCCAGATGACGTCGTCATCATCATCTACTACTACTACCATCACTACCACTATTGTACAAATACTATTACTACTACTACAATAACTACTACTAATACTACTACTACTACTACTACTACTATTACTACTACTACAACTACTACTACTACTACTACTACTACTATTACTATACTATTCTATAACACAGTTTTATAACACTGCTACTACTACTACTACTACTACTACTACTACTACTACTACTACTACTACTACTACTACTACTATTATTATTATTATTATTATTATTATTATTATTATTATTACTACTACTACTACTACTATTTATTATTATTATTATTATTATTATTGTTACTACTACTACTACTACTATTACTACTTCTACTAGATTCTGAGTGTTGGTGTAAGGAAATCAGCCGTTACAAAGCCCTGATCATCGTGTTCGATAACACAATATCGCCTCCAAGCAAAAATATACGAGGCGCTATAGAGGCCCCTTATTACGTCAATACCAACTAAAACTTTGTGTTTTGGAAAGAGCTCCAGATGGACGCTATGATCTGATGGAGAGATTGATACAAAAGCACACCCACTGACAGTCACTGTCCATCATCATCATCATCATCATCATCATCGTCGTCGCCGTCGTCTTCATCATCATCATCATCATCATCCCCTTCATCATCATCATCATCAACATCATCATCATCATCATCATCATCATCATCATCATCATCATCATCATCATCATCATCCCCATCATCATCATCATCATCATCATCATCATCATCATCATCATCATCATCATCATCATCATCATGGCTTCCGTCGATTCTTATCTATTCGAAGTCTTTTGATCGATTGCACGGTTTCTATAATCTCGCCTGTGTGCTGTGATTCATTGAGGCAATTTTTTTACGAATTCGATGGCTAATACAGTCTATATACACTGTGTCAGAAAAATGCGAACCCCTAAACATATAATAATAACCACCTCGCATATTAAGCACCAATTTCAACAGAATTTTAAACACATAAAAAGACATCTATTTGTGTGACATTGGCGCAAGATTTCATTATAATCCATTTACTCATTCGAGCGGTTTTGTAACTTTTGCGGTCACCTGATTACAGATTACAGTTTTCTGGTAATTATTGACTGACGTCATTTTCTACGTCGCTGAGTGTGTTGACAAACAAAGAGCTTTCAAATGAAGATCATATTAAATTTCGGTCCATGTCAGAACTGAAATGAGGAGGTCTGCGATAACAAAATTATAATTTTATAATTATCAAAGGGTTCCCTTTTTCCGGACAGTATATATATATATATATATATATATATATATATATATATAAACTGCCTCAACACAACACGGAGTGTCACCTGCCCAGTGAAAATTAACACGCATACACAGACACCAAGACACAGACAGACACCAAGACAGACAGACAGACACTAAGGCAGACGATGATGGATTCGAACAGTTTTTCTCTTCAGCTCTAATGGGACATATTGAGGCGACGGCTTCACCCTCTGCTACCCCACCCCACCCAGGAGCCAGGACCCCGTCTATGCGGTGACGTGGAAAGCGAGAGATGATTCGTCACAATCAATCAAAGAGAAACGAAGGACAAGTGGAAAGATTAGAGACACCGCACTGTATGCTAATGGAGAAAATAGAATTGTTTGCCCAGTTCTTCTTCTTCCTCTTCTTCCTATTTTTCATCATCGTCGTCGTCGTCATCTTCTTCATCTTTTTCATTTCTTTTTCCCATTCTAGACAACAATTTTTCATGTATTGAGCATCAAATTCTCACTTACGTAACGACAGGCATAATAATAATAATAATAATAATAATAATAATAATAATAATAATAATAATAATAATAATAATAATAATAATAATAACGAAAAGTGCAGAGGAGAACCCTGTCCATTCCCCCACCGACAATAGCATGGGCCCTCAACTTCTTTAGCGCTACATAACGATCTCTGGCGCTATATAAATGGAAATAAAGAGAATTCACGGAGACCGTGAGGCGCACATCAAGAACGTCTGCTGAAATGAAAAGCGAATCACCCGTTGCCATGACGACGACGACGACGACAGACGACAAATCAGACGATGACGTCAGCTGAAGGTAAGTACCCGAGTACCTGTGGACCCAAAGGAGCGGAAAGATACCATAAGCGTACAAAGTACCGCCTCTTCCAGTACCAGCGCAAGAATCGGCCTACCGTCCCCACTTCGAACTCTTGGAAATCCAGAAATGTTTTGTTGTTGGAGTGGGAGTGGGAAGGGGGTACGATCGAAAGAACGTGAAGAGGCGGTCATTATATGGAGGGATATTTTTGGGGAGGGGCTATCGCGCCCAGATCTCAAGTAATGGGGTGACAGAACAGAATGGCGGGGGTGGAGTGGTGTGTGTGGGGGGGTGAGAAATTAGGGAGATTCGGCGGTTGCCGTGGCAACGCTGTCTACCCTGATGGCGGGTCAACTGGTGACGATTTCCTCTACTAATTGGGGTGAGGGTCGCGATTTGAAGAGGACGTGGAAGAGAAGAAGAGGGGAGGAGGAGGAGGAAGAGGAGGAGGAGGAGGAGGAGGAGGAGGAGTGGAAGACGAGAGCACGATGAGGTCACGTGACAGTCTCACGACGATAATTACTGCAACATGAAGAAATCTACGACTAAAGGTAGATTATTATCAGACGACGACGACGATGATGACGACATCCCTCGCCGTTCATTCATTCATTCATTCATTCATTCATTCATTCATTCATTCATTCATTCGTCCCAAGTGCGCCATTTCCATCCAGTTTTTCCACTTCGCTTCATCCTCCGCATCAGCTGGCGGAACCTAAGAGAGAGAGAGAGGGGGGAGAGGAGAGGAGAGGAAGGAGTCTTCCAGGTTCCCACGATCCCTTTCCGGTCGTGTTCCGGTAGAAACCGGAAGTCGAACGGCGGACGGGGGAGGAAGGGGTACGTTGATCCGGCCGGAGTCTTTGATGAAAGCGGCGCTAGATAATTAAGTGGGAATACCTCTGTCTCTCTCTCTCTCTCTCTCTCTGTCTCTCTCTGTCTCTCTCCCTCTCTTAAAGAGCTATATCATCGGATTATTTCTTTCTGAAATTGACTGTGGCTTTACTTTTTTTCTTAATCAGAGTCTCTTATAGCCATCAACTGCTGTTGCCACAACCAGACAACACACACAACAACAACAACAACAACAACAACAGCCAACAAGTCAACAACAACAACAAAAATAACAACAACGATTAATTAAGAACAACAGACTCTGAAACGAAATATCAAACGAAAAGGTCACAGCCAGAGAGAGAGACAGAGAGTGAGAGAGAGTGAGAGAGAGAGAGACAGACAGACAGACAGACAGACAGACAGAGAGCTAGAGAGAGAGACGGAGACAGAGAGGGGAGAGGATATCCAATCAATTTTTCCATATTAAGCGCTTCAGACTGCGTAATAATAACAATCATTAAAGAGAGAAAATCAGAGGAGAGAGAGACAGAGACAGAGACAGAGGCAGAGAGGCAGACAAAGAGAGAGAGATTGTCTTTTTTCTCGATATTTAATTACTTCCATATCCCCCGTTGGTCGTAAAATATAATATCATCTTGAGAAGTGTGTGTCACTGTTTGTCTGTTTCCTTGTCCGTGTGCTTGTATCGCTCCTTGTCTGCACGAGGTTTCTTAGGCGTTCGTATAAATACACGATTATTGATTCTCTTTCGATGAAGTTTTCTTCCATTTCTCGCATCGCGTGATATTCTGGACGCCGAGGAAGCGGTGCAAAACGGCTCTTTGCGAACGTCAAACGGCACCGAGTGCAAAGAGAATCATCGCATAAATCGCTCTGCAGACTGGATTCCCTATCTCTTTTCTGCGTGATATTTCTTTCTGCACGCAATGGCGCATTAATTGAGCGCATTTATAATTAGAACGCACTACTTTTTTGGCGGCCGCACACATTCTGCCCGCCCTGGCTTTCACATCACCTGGCACGATGACTGATAAATCCAATCACCCCCCCTCTCTCTCTCTCTCTCTCTCCGCCAACCCTCCCTCCCTACCTCCCTATTATAACTTTTCTCTTCTGACGAGCGCCTTAGAGTCGACCTGTGACTCACGCGGAAGAACAAAAAACAACTATTGCCTGTAAGGGAGTCAGATTTTAAGGCAGCCAAGCGTCACCCAGGACTCCGCCGGTCGAAGAGGGGCGTTGATTTAGGACCCCCACGCCCAGGGGAAAGCCCGGAGGTCGGTTCGTAACGAGAAATGGCTTCCCTCACCCACCCACCCACCCACCCACCCCGCCCCGCAGAAAGAGGGAGACGGTGCAGAAGAGGAAGAGGAGGAAGAGGAGGGTGTGGAGGAAAGAAAGATCCGCGGAAAAATACGATTCGGATTCGAAAGGCAGGCAGGCGGTTAAATATCGACGAGAGATCGGTTTTTGTCCGCACCTCCTTTACAGATGAAGAAGACTATTTCTGAAGTACGCGTCGTTAGCGAAGAGAATTCTAGAAACGGAACGAAGGATATTATGTGAGAAAGAGTCTCATTAAAGTGCACACCTCATAAGATGAAAGAAATTCAACAGTAGTAATAGACTAATGCAGTATTTCTTTAAAAGTAGTTGTAGTAGACCTAGTGGTAGCAGCAGCAGCAGCAGTAGTAGCAGTAGCAGTAGTAGTAGTAGTAGTAGTAGTAGTGGTAGTGGTGCTACTGGTGGTAGTAGTACTACTGCTGCTACTACTAGTAGTAGTGGTAGTAGTAGTGGTAGTAGTGCTACTGCTAGTAGCTAGTGGTGGTGGTGCTGGTGGTAGTGGTGGTGGTGGTGGTGTGGTGGTGGTGGTGGTGGTGGCTGGTGGTGGTGGTGGTGGTGGTGCTGTGGCTGGTGCTGCTGCTGCTGCTGCTGTGGTGGTTGCTGTGTAGCTGCTGTGGTGGTGGTGTGGTGGTGGTGGTGGTGGTGGTGGTGGTGGTGGTGCTGCTGCTGGTAGCAGTAGTAGTAGTAGGTAGTAGTAGTAGTGGTACCACAGTAGTGGTGGTGGTAGTAGTAGTAGTAGTAGTGGTAGTAGTGTAGTAGTAGTAGTAGTAGTACTACTACTACTACTACTACTACTACTACTACCACTACTACTACTACTACTAGTATTATTATTATTATTATTATTATTATTATTATTATTATTATTATTATTATACATACCACATTCATGATACACACATGCATAATAAGTATATATATATATATATATATATATATATATATATATATATGCATAGTCATTCTAATGCTGTCTCCGTTCTCCGTGTGCGTAATGACTTATAAGACCACTATAAAGGCGCATCATAAACTAGCGACGACGGCGCAATCGCGATTGTTATGGGGGGTGGCTGGTGGGGCTGGTGAGGGAGGGGGCGGCACCCTCCCGGTCAGGATAAAAGGCGAGATTCCATTGAACGCACCGCGTCTTACCAAGTC
>CM030849.1:582500-650000 GCA_018105865.1 Metaphire vulgaris
TACGGATACGATACGGAAAAAGAACAGCGTTTTTTTTGGTACGCCCAGTAAAAACTCTCGACAGACGCGTTTTTTCTGCCCCGGTGAGTCAGCTGCTGCTGATGATGATGATGAGCAACGGAGCTCTCACCTGTTCAGGTGAGCAGTCGTCAGCCAAAAGAGTTTCATTTATCCACAGCCGCCCTTTTAAAGAGAATTCAAGAAGATTCATATGTCAAAGTCTGAAATCAAAGAGTATATAGACCGTTGACAACCTCCACTGGCGTAAACTTCGACTAAAAATTGGTGGGACCCCCATAACTTCCCCTTCCCTGTGATAGGTTCTTAAAAGTGGGGGATGGTGCTAGACCATATGGGCCTAATAGAAGCTTACGCCTATGTTCTTATGTCCCATGCGAACACTTCGTATCAGTGGCACGCCTAAGAGGCGGGGTAGGGCGAGAAAGGGCGCTGTTCTATCCACTCACCCACCGACCCCGCCGAGTGGCACGAGAAATGTCAGGCTGTTGACGCGTACAAACCGGGTTTTGGCAGAAGCTGCGTACACAACACGAAGACACCGACTTACACGCAAATTAAAATTCACCGTCGAAGAGAAGACGTTTATATACGTCCATCCATTTGAATACTCGTCGAGGAAACACACACTCCATGCTGCTGCTGCTGCTGCTGAGGCAAAGGAAACCAGATTTCTAGCGTCTAGTCACCACTCACCGGATACAGGACCGGCGCGCATGCGCACTGGTTGTTTCCGCCTGACCTGTGCAGGTCGGGTCCGGGTCGACCCGCGTTTGTCTGCGATTCACGCGACGTCAATGGAAGAAGTTATAGACTGTCGTTCTCTCTCTCTCTCTCTCTCTCTCTCTCTCTCTCTCTCTCTCTCTCTCTCTCTCTCTATATATATATATATATATATATATATATATATATATATACATACACACACACATACATGTACACACGGAAAAAGGAACGCTTTGATAATGACGAAGCCAATGTCAATTATTATTTTCAAATTTCAGAGTTCATTTCAATCTTTAAAAAATAATTAAATTGAATACGATCTTCATTTGGAAACATTTGATCTGTTTATCAACACATTCAATGACGTATAAAATGACGTCAGCCAAGAAACATGCAGAGAAAACTGTAATCTGTAATCAGGTGAAGGCAAAAAATTACAAACCACTTAGACGAGTAAATGGATTCTAATGCAATTCTGCGCCAATGTCACAAATAGACGTCTCTTTATGTATGGAAAATTCTGTCTAAATCGGTGCAGTTGTCGCGATATGTTGAGGGGTTCCATTTTTCGAGACACAGTGTATATACGAGTTCCAGTCACTTTTCCCTCCCCGAAATATGCTAATACACCTGAGTGCCTGGAGGCGGAGGAAGACCTGGAGGAGGAGGAGGGGGGGTGGGCGGGGACCTGTGTGGAGTGGAATTAATGCGGAAGACGTTGGCGCCGGAGAATGACGATTTGGAATGAAAGACAAAAACGAGGAAGACAGAAAGAAAGAAAGAGGCTGGAATGGAACGAATACAAAAGAGCGGCGAAAATCCTAAGATACAGAGAGAGAGAGAGAGAGAGAGAGAGAGAGAGAGAGAGAGAGAGAGAGAGACAGACAGAGAGAGAGAGAGAGAGATCTTTGGCCCTCCCCACCCCACCAAACGACCTCTGACTTTCGTCTCCCACGTACTATATCAGATTCTTACCTCTCAGTTTCCTTCACCCCCACCCCCACCCCCCACAGAAACACCCGATTTAGGATCCTTTGAACTCCGACCCCTCCCCATCTCCGGTAAGGTCGATATGACACACGAGAAATGAGGTCAGGAGGTCAGTGGAGAAAAAAACCCTATCGCCCGCAGGAGGCGCCGATGCAACACGATTCTAATTACTAAAGCTAATTCCACTGGTTCCATGCGTAATCTGCACATGACGATTGCGCTATGGTTCATTGCTGTGATCAGATGCACCGCGCCGCTCTTGTTACCAATGCTTTGTTCTTCTATGACTAAACAGCGACACAGTACACTGGCGCAAACTCGGATGAAAAAGTGGAGGCCCCAAACCCCTACACCTCCCCTCCTATGATAGCCTCTCGAAAAGTGGGAGGGGAAGAGCTCGAGCCTAGAAGTTAACAGTTTTAACACCCATGTAAAAAAATCCAACAGGATCAAATTGAAAAACGTTAAAAGAAAACCATTCCATAGGTGGCGCCAGTGTCTAACGCCACCTATGGATTATACAAGCAACAAGAAAGTCAATCAAAACAACAATGTAATCAACCAATAATATTTATATAGACCGTTAGGCCATTTCAATCCTTTCTGCATTGTGTTCTTGTGTGCGACTGCTTTGTCAGGTATTTATTATATATCATCATCTTGGCAGACAGCTAGTACAGCTTCAATACTAAAATGTCCAGTTAAATTAATACACAACTATATTAGTACAACTACCCTGCATAAAATAAGTGCCTAATGTCCCAAAATGCAAAGCAGAAATATTGAAAATAAATGATCTCTCACATAAGTAACAGTGGCGGCCCCAGGATTTGGCAAGTGGGAGGGGGGGCGTTGTGGTGACAACTACTAAGCATGGAGGGCCAACCATTTGTTGATAGGTATATAGTTGTAAGTATAGAGTCCCAACAGGGGGCCGTTGGGGGTCAGGCATTCAATAGGGGGGGGCACGGGTCACCTGCCCCCCCTAGTTGGAGCCACCATTGATAAGTAAATACGTCATTTAATCCGATTTAATAGTTAATAATGAATAGCTTTTCGGATCAACTCAAAACAAATGTGTTATAAAAATCCAAGCTATGCCAAACACAAGATTATCACATCTGATACCTGAACACAGGACTGCAGTATTAAGAGACATTACAATTAAGTTCACCAGGAAACCTTATTTATCAAACGACAATTTTCCATCACAGAAAAACATTGTTGGAAGTATGTTGCTAGCAGAACTGTTAAACTTTAGCTGTCTCTTATGTTAAGATATAATATATAACATAATATAACAAGGTTTAAAGTGGTTCAGTAGGGACTGCCCTGTGTGAGAACCACTGTATCAAGAAACACATAAAAAGCCATACAGTGTATGCTCTCACTGGTCACAATGGCAGAAAATCAACAATTGAAATTTACACTTGACATCAAACTGAAATCGGTGACACGATAGTAACATTAATATTAATTAATTAATATTAATGTAGAATTTGCTGGTTCAAAGACAAAAGGACATGGAATGAATACCAGATACAAAACTTTAAATTTAAATGAAAGGCCAAATAGAAAAGGTCTAGAGGTTCTTGCACAGAACTGATCCTACTGGACCATTCTAAACCCATTCATTATTATGACAATCATCAGTATTACATAATAATTGTTAGTCTGGGACTGTTTTATTTGGAAGCAGAATATCCTAGCAATTTCAGCAGAACTTTTCCAAGTCTTTCTCGTGTCCTGGAAGCAACGAACTCCATGGACAAAACCTTTCCAAGGTTTTATTAACCGCCTTTCGATTTCACAAGAACAAGTCACACACTTTGAAGGAATTTCCAATTGCAATTGCACTTAATCTACCGTCTTCTCTGAGTGCAATCATTGCAGTGAAGTAAGTATTATTAAGTAAGTAAAATCTCGTGAATTTATGTAGCGCTCTCAAAGTAGCACCACTTTGACGTTTAATATCGACATTCCAATGTGATTCTGATCCAGTGGGTGGGAAATTCGTGGAGTGTGTGTGTGTGTGTGACAATGCCCAGGATAATTTCCAACACACAAATCCATCAAAAATAATATTATGTACATTGTACAAAATCCCAGAGAGGTCACTGCAGATATGTGCGGTCCAAGGCATTTCTAAGGATACATCCCAGAATAGACGACATATCCCAGAACAAAACCGGTGCAAAATCCAGAATCTCCCGGACGGGAAGCTTCCGGCCCATCGTTACGCCCCTCTCCGGCGGGCGTAGTACCCGAGACAGGAGCAGAGGCCGAGTATGCCGACGATCAGTCCGATGACAAGGGCGGCCACGTCGCCCCCGTCGAAGGCCTCGGCCCCGGGGACGAAGAGGGACAACGAGACGAAGGCCGAGACGATGAGGACAAACGGAGACGAAGGGACGAAAGCGTTATTATCAGTCGCCATTTCCCTTTATTATCACTTGACTCAAATCATAGACTTAATTATCACTCAAATGACCATGACGCAATTTAGAAACCACAACAAAAACACTGGCGCTCCAAGCGAAAGGACAAAGAACTAACAGCGCCTCTAGCGACTGAAAGACGAACACCAATAACAGCACCAATAATAATGCACTTCTGGCGGCTCTAGGATTTGGCAAGTGGGGGGCCGTTGGGGGCAACCAATCATGCATTTGTTTTTTAATGTATGTAGCATTAAGTATAGGGTCCCATAGGCCTCAATCTAAGCATTTATATGTATATGTATACCCTCTAAGGGTATCAATCGATGGTACTCAAAATCCACTGACAAAAGAAGACCAGGTAATTTTTGAGACAAAACAACAAGGTGAGAGCTAAGGAGGCAATGTTAATTGAAAATAATCAATTTATTACTAAATCACTTAAAAGCAACTTATTCTTGGTTCTGTCATTGTTATTTGGGTAAAATAACTCTACCTGACTGACTTCTTCTGACAATATAGCAATTTCAAATTAAGACCAAGTGACCAAGATCTTAATAAGCAGCTACTGCAAAAATGCTATAGAAATTCACGAGATTTTCAAATTGTGAAAGTCCAGAGTTAATGTCAACAATGAAATGTAACAACAATTTTTGTAGCAACAGCATTGTGCCAACGTCAAATCCATACATTGCTAAATAATGTTATAGTCTCAGAGTAAAATACATAAGGGGTTATACTATAAATATTGAATAAGGACCTTAGCAAGCTTCACTCTTTGTACAAGAATTCACGATTGCAAAGATTTGCAATCGAATTTGCAAAACGTCACCAGAGAAAATGCCACATACAAACTATCAAGTAGTAACCTCACAAAATTGAAAATGATATTGAAATTTTGATTTCTCCATCACATAATTATTCAGATTTCCAATTTAACAAAAACCAAACTGAAAAGAAACTTAATTTCAAAAGTACTTATGACAGCAGAATAAGAAACAACAAAACTGTACTAATGATTAAAGCAAAACACGTCAATAAAAATGGTAAATATCTTAAAGATATTAGAACTAGAAGTCTCCTCCGAATACAGAAGAAACATTTGTCAAATGCAGAAAAATGGCAGCAAACAGTTACAATTGATCTTACTGACTCAAAATGCAACCAGACAATTGCCTAAAACAGCAAGAAAACAAAATAATGGTGAACTTGTAATTCAGACAAACATTCCCAAACAATGCACACAGCAAACCAGTTTCACATTGCAGCATGGTTTTTCTGTTAATGCTAGCAAACAGGGAACCATAATGCAATGAATAATAATGAAGGTTATCAATGGTTTAAAACTTTCCCTTCTTGAAAGCCCGTTCACAAATCTCGTCAAGGAATCACCGCTCTATGAAAACAAGTAGTTTTTCTCCACGGTTTTTGCTTGTTTTTCTCCATGGTTTTTGCTTGTTTTTCTCCATGGTTTTTACTTGTTTTTCTCCATGGTTTTTACTTGTTTTTCTCCATGGTTTTCACAAAATGGAATCTACTTGACTCAACTTCACCTCAAGATCATACGGGAACTGTCACATGTCGCCTGGAATACGAACGCGGAAAGCGCGAGCAGTACGGCTGCGAAGAACGACGTACGAGAGACAGATGGCGCCACGCATGGTACTCGACCAGCAAGAGCGGACGATGATTTCAGAAGTAATTTCAAATCTTGCTCGTCAACTTCCGTAGGACACGTAAAACCTGATGACTGAAAGTACAAGAAAGAGTTGGACACATTAACATCAACACCAAAAACAAACCAAAAATCAAAATTAACTCATTATATTTAAGCTAACTGACAACCAAATCACCAATGAATTATAGAAAACATGTAAACCAGGGATAGTATATATATATATATATATATATATATATATATATATATATATATATATATATATACACTATCCAAATAAACCAAGGATAGATATACTATCCAACTCAGCAAACCAGGGACATATACTGTATTAACCAAATCTGTAAATCAGGGATATATATTATCCAACTGTGCAAGCCTGGTATATAAATATATACAGGGTGGCACACAAAAATAGGACTATATTAAATGCCAAACCTAATGTGACTAGTCCAATTTTTTTGTGCCACCCTATATACACCAAATCAGTAAACCAAGGATGCAAATAATAATAGTAATAGTAATAGTAATAATAATAATAATAATAATAATAATAATAATAATAAAAGGTTTAGAGTGATTAAGTAGGATCTGCCCTGTGTGTGAGAATCACTATGTTCCACCCATCCAATCGATTCATTCACATCATGGTCATGCTGTGTAATATCATTCTTTGTCTTAGTAAGTTTATATTATCCAAATCTCCAAACTGGGATATAAGCATTATCCAAATGGGTGTCATTAAACAGACCGAGCATATCTCTTTACACGGTGGACAGAGAATCATTCCCTCGTGGAGCCAGTCGTTTGTGGCAATCGAAATGTCAAGGACCTGTCCTGCTCTGTAGCATGGAAATGAAACCCCACTGATGACAATCGTCAATCCATGCTGAGAACTGCAGTTGAACTAAAAAGAATTCACAGAAAAGACACACACACACACACACATATATATATATATATATATATATATATATATATATATATATATATATATATATATATATATATAATGATGCAACGTAACAGAATATTTGCATAGCACTTGTATTGGTAACGGAGATCAGCGCCGCCCTATGAGCCTTGAGGTTAGCCTTGAGTGCTCGGGAAGGACTTTACTTTTTTAACCCTTCGATTGCATGGCAAGATCCTACCGCTACTCCACTGCGCTCCTTAAAAACCAATAAAAATCCATGATAACCAAAATTAACCAGGATTTCTGCTTGCTTTGGCATGCCAAAATTCCACAAAGATATAATGTTAGAGTAGCCATGGGTAAATGTGTCCTCGAAAGTTGAAATAAGTGCGAAATACTGTCTGTAGGTGTATGGAATACCTGATAGCATCCGCTTCCCCAGTGCTGGATGTAGTTGATGCTGCCGCAGTGCTGCACCGACCACGGTCCGGATTGGTCAAAGCACTTTGACGCCTGACCGTACTTCTCCAACAAGTAGTTGACCTCTGGATCTGAAAAAATATTGCAACCATCCCAAAAATCTTCATACCATGAAATTTAAAAAAAATAGCATTATACCATGGAGGTATTATCCCAGGAGACAGCATTACGTCATTTCTAGCTGCGTGAAGCCAGTTAGCCATTGTTAGAGGCCATCTTGTTAGACTCAAACTGTGGCTGCTGTCTGGGAATTTCCCAAATAGTCGGCTTCACCGACATGAAGTAATGCTGTCTCCAGGGAGAATACCTCCATGCATTATACCCATGCATCAATACAAATGAGAACTTACAGGCAATATAAAAATCGAATGCTTTACAATTATTATTATCAGTCTGCCACAATGGAATATAGTTTGTAACTAATGCATGTAAATAGAGCTGCTATCAAAAAATCTGTCATAAAAACTATAAACTTATAACTGGCCACAAAGGTTTTAACGATAAATGATTTTTTCAGCAGAACGTGTCTCTGTGTCTTTCTCTTTGTGTGTGTGTGTGTGTGTGTGTGTGTGTGTGTGTGTTGCACCTGCGTTATTTTCTTTGAGATTGCATCGAGATCCTCTGACAATTTCTTCTTCCTTTTGCCAATTGAACTCCTTGAATAAATAAGAAAATATACATTGAATGATATAATAACTAATAATAATAATATTATTATTATAATATCTGTTCTGACAGCCCAAAACCATTCTATTTGTAAGTACATAATTAATGAATTGCAATCCACAGTCACAGTTACTAATCTTGACTCAATTTTGTACGATCTTTTGATCTGTTGATGTATTTTGCTAATCTGCTTTTAAGTGGCATATTAAAGAGACTTTAATAATAATAATAATAATAATAATAATAATAATAATAATAAAAACAATAATAATAAATAATAATAATTATTATTATTAAAAAACATGCCACTGGATAGTTTCATGACTTTCAGTAGTTTAAATAAGTAAAAAAGAGATAAAAAGAGTAAAATTGCTAAAATTAGTTGAATATAATTGGGTAAAATGCCAAGAACACAATCGGATACCTGAATGTAAGGACAGTAGTCGGCCAAAATGACGGAACCTGCAAAATTTTCGAGTTCGACGTCACTTATTCCGGACAAACTGTAGAAATGCTAAAATTAAAAAAAACCTAAGACAACTTTCAACTTCTACATCAACAAAGCCAAACAATAACAGTTTGATAACAGCAGAGCAGAGCATCTATTGAAAGCAAAAGCAGACTCAGAGTAAATGACTTAGAACTAATAGATGAGGGTGTGGTTGCAAATATCACCTGCTTTGTTTACTTTCTGACCATTCAGTTTAAAAGCAAAAGAATCACATTTGGAATATTATTTCAATCTTAACAGTTATTAATTCAAGAATTCTTTAAAGCAAACTGCAAAACCGTTCAACACCATTTTATTTTTCAAAAGCAGTTTATTTTCCAAGCCTGCTTCAAATTCAGACGCTCCGACCTATTTCTCCACGACTTGACCTATGACCTGACCTGGTATTCCTTCGGCAAGGGATCGCTGTACCTGACGAGATTGCACAGAGCGACCGCATCTCTGTCTTCCGTACACTCGGTCTTCAAGACCCCCGTCTTAACACGGTCGCAGTACGGATGGATGTGCTCACCTCTTGACACAATCAATCAATGAATCAAAGAATGAATGAATCAATCAATGAATCAATCAATCTCTCACTCACTCTTTCACTCTCTCACACTCACTCTCTCACTGTCTCACTCTTTCTCTCGCTCGCTCACTCACTCACTCACTCACTCACTCACTCACTCACTCACTCACTCACTCAACTCAATCAATCAATCAATCTTAAATTAAAATGTAGAAAGTGTAATGACTATAAATTCCTATCCTAAAATAGAAATATGAAGTGTAAATATGTAAGAAATTGAGAGATGGAAACCTCGACTGCCTGTCCAACATCCAGTCGAGACAACTTCTCGTCAGAAAGTCACAGCCAAGATTCTTGCCCCACTTGTACTCCTCGGCGTTTGCGTAATTCACCTTGTACCACCTGTGCACAGAGAAATTCAGTGCAATGCCTCCTCTATACAGAGAAATTCAGTGTAAATACCATGCATGTACATAATGAAAATCAGACATAAAATTGACTGTGTTGAAAGTACAACCAGTCTTCTGACCTAAATCTAAAGGTCACAGCATGATCTAGGTCAGGTCAGGTCAGAGGTCAAGGACAGAGTTTTGTCAGAGCCAATGAAATTCTCACCCAGTGTCTTCCATTAGTGCCAGTGTGACCCTGGAGATTATTGGGTTCTGTGTGTAAGTTCCAGTCATTACTTCATTCTAAATCAATCAATCAACAAATCAATCAACAAATCAATCAATCAATCAGTTAATTAGTTTGAGGATAAAAATCAGTACTGCTACAATTCAATATCTAGTGAATAGACAGAAGGATATTTTGTGTATTTTGTGTATTTTTTCAAATATCAATGCTAGCAAGAAGACACTAAGTGGTGGAGAGGCAGCAGGAGAAGAGAACAATTTATCTTTAATAATTCTGCCTTCCAATATAGTAATTTTTTTATTCAACATAAAACCATGTAATGTAAATGTGTAACTCTGTTGAATTTTCAACAAGTTTCCTTCAATTCTTCTTAAGACTGCTTACCATTGACTGCAAAAGCAATCTAGAGATACCATCTCCCATAAAAACACCCAGATGAATTATTGGAGTAATAATAATAATAATAATTTCAAATAAAAGAAATAAACAAATCTTAGATAAATATCCACAGATATCCAAACCTCGAAGACGCGCTTTTCCCAGTGCGTTAATGACGTCCCGACGATTCCCTGATCTTCCAATTCGGCGCCCTCTATGGTCGAACAGTTGAAATGTCTCTGCACCTCCCTCTAGAGAGCGACACGCAAACACATCGAGTGAAATCTTTGCAAGTCACAGAGGAGGAGGAGGAGGAGGAGCAAACACCGAATTTAACTAAATTTCTAAGCAAACTTCAAATGATTGTTTTTGCAGACAAGGACTCAAATGAAAACTAACGACAACGTTTGGTGTCACCAACATCTGAACAGTCTTCGATATCGAACCATTTCGAACTTTCCAATCCGGACGAACAACAGCTTTGATAACGTTATCACTCCACTGGTACAACTTTATCCTAAAACAAACACATTGAAACCGAAAAATTACTCTGAATGCAAAAAAGTTTGAAATGCTCATCAAAATAATCTGACTTATTAATCAACTTAAAAAAATGGGAGAGCTCAAAGTAGATATTAGGACACTAGTATCTGGGTGTAAGTTCCAGTAATTACATCATCCTAAAGAAATCAATCGATTGATCAATCAATCAATCAATCAATCAGTTTATTAGTATCATAACAAACAATCAATACTGCTACAATTCAGTATCTGGTGAATAGTCACAAAGATATACTTGCTAATACTATAAATATTAGTAAGCTACATACTTACGTAGAATTGTACGGTGGTCTTCTCGTGGCCTTTGATCTTGGGGTCAAGGGTTCACCGCTTGGAGCTCGAAAAAATGCGTACAATCCGGCAGAGAACCCCTTCGGAAACAGAACAAAACAACGAAGACCAAATTGGACAATAGAGGGATATTTTCCAAATTTTCACCCGCTATTTGTCTTTACTGTAGACAGATGTGTAAAGCCATGAATTTTACAGGTTTCGTATTAGAAAAATGTCATCTGAAATTCAATTTCAAGCGACTGGAATTACAGTGACACGTCATCAACACAGACCATGGGTTACCATAGAGACCGACTGAAACTCAACAGGTTTCTTTAACACTGATGCTGATGTTATGGTACTGGTCCCCTGAAGTACATGTTAACGGGGCTTCACTGTAGTCGAGGATTCCTAAAATGCGGCGTACCAGTGCGTGTAGGATTTCGTGCTTGATCGTCGAATGCATCTGATGGATGTCATGCGCTTTTATTGAAATAGATTCGGGGCATAGATTGACGTAACCAGCGACCGGCCTAAAACACACAGTAAACAGGAAATTCTATTACACATAATTACTTTATCATTACCAATGACCATATAACACCGATCAAATCTTGAATCCACTTTTCAAGGGCCTCACAGTTAACTAGAAAACCTCTGCCCCAAAGTCTACCAACCAACCTGGCTGCAATCATAAAAACACAGTGGAATAGCCAGGATTTCCCAAAGGGGCTTATGGTTCCCATGATTTCCAACTTCAAAAAATAAATTCTGACGCAAGCAAAAAAAGGTGCGATTGATTCCCAACTTTGGTAATTTCTGACAAGCAAAAAAAGGTCGTCAACTATTAATTTGTGCTTGATAAAGTGAATTATATTGGTATCAGAATAATAATACAATAATACACAATAGAATTTTTTTTGGGTGGGACGGCATAGAGAGAATCTATCTTACCTGTCAAAGGCATCTTCGAGCTGACAGTATGCGGCGTACGCAACGGTCGTCCCGACGGAACACCGCTCGAGAGACTTTGCGGAGATGTACAGGATGAAGTCCGTATTTTCAACACCGGTTCCTCGTTCCCCAGTAATGACCAACTGGCCTCCTTTTGTTTCTCTGCAAGCCTGTCAAAAATCACACACACACACACACACACCTCTAAAAATAAACTTATTATAAACAACAGTGGCAGACTGGATTTTAAAATTGGGCCTGGAATTTGTTGACTTTGGTGCATTTCCTTAGACAAACTAATATATTACTACAAGACTACAAGTTAATAAAGCAGCAATATATATATATATATATATATATATATATATATATATATATATATATATATATATATATATATATATATATATAAACATGCAATTTAGGGATCCATAAAGCCCTGGAATTATCCCAAGTCACTATATGGTCAGTTTGTCAACACTTCACTAAAAAACATAAGGAAAACTAAATCAAAATTTCATTAATTGACTGCAAATCTCCTGATAATTCAAATCCATCAAATATTTTAACACTAAGCTTATCGTAAATGGCTTTTGAAAAAATCAAAACGGCAGCACCTCGAGATGATTCGCTGGAACCGGGGTGTCGCCACAGAATGCAGCGTCGGCGCATCCTTCGGCGCAGTACGGAAAAGGATCGCTGTCATTGTACCGGACGCGATCTGAATTGCACTGCCTGAATTAGAACCATTTGTAAAACATCAGACAGTCTATTCTTTTCACGGCACCCAGTTTTAAGCAAACAACAGAATTTCATAAGGCATTAAAATAAATACGATTTAAAAAAAACATTGTGATGTACAGAAACACTTTACGCTGTTAATACTGGAAGTGATCGATGTTAGATTAGTTGAAGGCTTAGCTGCCAGTTTCTGAGGTGGGGTGTTGTGGTGGGGGTTAGAAATTGTGGGGTGTGACTCATGAGTAGCCTATTCACCCCCCTCCATGCCTCTTTGAAAAATTGACCAGTTTACTGCTAAAGAAGTTGCTCCATTTAATACACAGGTCCAAAATATAACTTAAAAGATATGAAATTTAAATGTTCCATGTAAAAATACTAATAAAATTATATACATGTAAAAATAGATTATGATTTTAAAAACTGCAGAATGGAAAACCAAGTGAACTGAGTTGACCTGAGCAGGCGAATTGGTCCACCGGTGTGACGAACTTGAAGGGTATTTTCCCAGTATCTGACCGCAGTTGGTATAAGGTCATTCTAAAATACACAAAGACATTCACTCAAGAAAATAGAAATTACTTAGCAAATCAACTACAGATTTGTGACCTTTTGGTCAATAAATGAAAAAATGGTCCATATCTGTAGTCAATTTCACCCATTTGATTAAAAAGAAAGAGAAACCCCTTTTAAAAAGTATTAAAAATTTTTAAATACAGCATTTTAAAACTTGCTTATATGGCCAATTAGTGATCGCCGCAGATGATGGTTGAAACTCAGCCTATATCATGATATCATTATAGCTAACTATGAGATATATCATGCTAGCATAATTATTCTGTTCTATTCTATTCTACTTGACAATTTATGTAGCGCTATAGCATGGCCAAGGCCAAAGGCAAGAGCGTTTTACAAAAGGCAGTCATACGATATACGAAATAAATGCGTTTTAAGGTTCGATAAGATTAATGATTAATTATTAATTATGATAACAGTAATAAATTCCAGTCTATTTCTAACAGGTCTGTAGACGATTCTGTTCCTCTACCTTCACTAGACGCTTCTGATGATCTACAAGCAATTCAACGCTTCTGTCGTACACCAAATGGATGCGAAGCTTTTGGTCGAGGCTGCGCTTGCGCATAGTACGAAAGGATTCGATGTGGACATTGTATATCACCTCAAAAGACAACACTGTATCGCTACTATCCAAATATCATTAGCTGTAATACCAAGCGATAGTCGGTTGTTAAATTTATGTAGCGCCTGATTTGACCTTTACGTAATGTAAACAGACCTCTTCTGGTGTGGGAATGCGATGGACGCATTGATGCGAATTAAGTGCATCGATAGAAACGAACAAAAGCTCAATCAGAATCACGAATTTAACGCATTTTTGGCAAAAATTATAATTAAAACAATGATTTAACAGTTTAATCGACATAATTATTGAAAACAAAACCGGAACCGGGATTTAAAGAAATCAATAGTCACTAGAAGTAGTCTATCTATGGCAAAGATGGCGGAAAGTTGAAGCCACCATCTTTTAGACAATGTTAATAGTATCGTTTTACGACAATGTGATCACATTACCGTAAAACCGAGTAGCTGCTTAATCTTAGGTGCCTAAATATGTATAATATGGCTTTAATTCAATGTGGATTTGGTGCGCCATCGGATTATGCCCTCGGCATTATTATAGTGGCGCCATAGAAGTTTATTGATTGATATACAGAACTTCATAGTAAAACGCACTTGCATGTAGGCCTACCCAATCCTGGCATAGGTCAGAGAACCTGCAAGACGGGACGCTACAACGGGAAGTTTATTGATTGGTTGAAGTTGATTGAGTGATCGACTTCGATAGGGGTCGTCCATAAATTACGTTACGCGGTTAGGGGAGTCCGGCCATTTGTTACGAAGTGTGACGACGGGGAGTGGGGGGAGGGGGGGTCCGTAGGTGTGACATAACGCAAACAATTTTAAGTGATGGCCTTTGACCTTTTTTTGCTTGTCAGTGTTTTTCGAGAGGAAACAATACATGGATAACTTTTTTGCTTGTCAAGACTTTTCGGAAGACGAAAATGGAGGGGGTCGGCCCGTTGTTACGTCATATTTTAGGGGGTCTGGCGTTTTGTTACGTCGCGTTACGTAGAGGAGGGGGTCAAAAAAGTGTCAAAATCGCGTTACGTAATTTATGGACGACCCCATAACTGGTCGAATCACCCAAAGATTGACACTTAGAAAATGACGTATGTACCATATATTTGGAAATTATGTATGTGCTAAGCGCGAAAAATGCTTTTGAGTTGAGAATAAAGTCAAAGTCAATCAATCAAAAGCTAAAGTCTGCCATTTATCTATCGCTTATCACTATAGCAACAATAGTCAATCATCATTTAGTAAAAATATTGCAATAGCCTATAAATTAACAGCACACTATTGAATATAGCAATCGGTGGATTTAACAGTAGGCCTAGTCGTGTAATACCACAAGATAACGAACGCATCTGATTTCAACCATAGTAGGCCAACGTTATTTATAGTGTAGGCATAGCCGTTATGAATTTAGTCAAAAATTTCTGTACGGGTTTTATCCTATGTGCTGTTAAAATTAAATTCTGCATAATCTACAGTTGGGTCAGAGGGCTCGTAGGGGGTAGAGTAGGCCGGTTGTTCATGATTTTCGCTACTGGCAAAGTCGTAATGCTCCCCTGATGCACCTTCGGGAAAAGGGGGCAAATTGGACGGTTCATAAGGGGAGGGGGGATCCAGTTGCTCGTGGTTTTCGTTATCGACAATGCCATAATGCTCCTCGGATATCTCTTGAGGAAAAGAGGGCGACGAGGTCTCCAATTCGGGATCTTCTTCAGTGGGGTAGAAAGGTGGCGATTGATCATCAGTACCCATATTGTCAACGCCGTAGCTTTCGTCATGAGGAACCGAGGGATAGGATTCAGGTTCCAGCGGAGTGGGAAACTCAGGCTCTTCCTCAGTTCGACTGTAGGAGGGCAATGGGTCGCTGGTTTCCTCGTTGACAATGCCGTAATTGCTTGCAAGAGGAACGGAGCGTGCTGAAGTCTCCAATTCAGTATGATGTTCTTCGGTAGGGGTGTAAGGCGGGAGTTGCTCCTCGTGATTTCCCTTATTGGCAGCGCCGTTGCTTTCTTCGTGAGGAACAGAAGAAGATGACTTGTTCATTTCCACATCTTCTTTGTTCTGTTTGTTTCTGTCTGGCTTCGTTTTGGTTCGACTGCAAAAATTAGACGACACACACATCATAGATGCCTGTCTCCCACTAATCTTTTTCATATTAAAACCCAATTGCTCATAAATATTATTTTGCTTCATGTTCAAATAAGAAGTTATTGCTTGGTCACAATAGGTTGGTAACAATACGTTAATCACCACTGACAATAATACATTAGTATTACCAATCAGTGGCGGCTCCACCGGGGGTGTCAGGGGGGCCCGTGCCCCTATTGAGTGTGCCTGGCCCCCAGTGGCCCCCAGTTGGGACCCTATACTTAATGATACATACATTAAACAACAAATGGTTTGGCCCCATGATTAAAAGTTGCCACCCCAACGGCCCCCCACTTGCCAGATCCTAGAGCCGCCACTGTTACCAATGGAGAAAACATAAGGCCAAATATATAGCACGTGAGCATAGAAGTACGTATGAGTGCAATAGCGAGAGATGTTGTGTTGAAATGCTGTTATACCTCTTCCGATGTCTTCGACACAAAATAACGATCGCTACGATCAGTGCAATGACTCCAAGTAAGAACGGCACTCCGAGACCCACTCCGATTCCAACACCGAGTGCAATAATCAAACTCCTATTTCCACTCCCATGATCTACAGATAGGAGGATTACAGAATACAAATACACTGAGAAATATTATAAAGAACAGGCATACAACACGCCCATAATAATATTATGATGGAATAATACATAGCACTATTGTACTTACTATTGCAGAACAAGTAAGCAAGCAAGTAAGTAAGTAAGTAAGTAAGCAAGTAAGCAAGTAAGTAAGTAAGTAAGTAAGTAAGTAAGTAACTAAGTACTACTACTACTACTACTACTACTACTACTACTACTACTACTACTACTACTACTACTAATAATAATAATAATAATAATTTAAAGTGGTTTAGGAGAATAAGCTAGCCTCTTGTGAAAACCACTAAAAATAAGTAGCCTAAATAAGTAAAAATCTTGTGAATTTATATAGCGCATTTAAAAACAGTACCTAATTATTCTTATGCACTTAATAGTCAATTGCTGTGAATTCCATAGCTATAGAAATGATTGTATCTTATAGTTACTATTGCTGAGACCTTGGCTTTCGGAGGCTGTCTGTGTCTGTTGTATCTTCTGGAGACTCAGACACCGACGCTGGAGAGAGTGATGGAAAAAATGTAGTTGGAGAGGAAGAAGAGGATGGAACTTTGTCTCCCGAGAAACCTGCAGCTGGAGAGGGAGAAGAGGATGGAACTGCTGAAGAACCAGTAGCTGGAGAGGGAGAAGAGGATGGAACTGCTGAAGAACCAGTAGCTGGAGAGGGAGAAGAGGATGGAACTGATGAAAAAGCAGTAGATGGAGAGGGAGAAGAGGATGGAACTGATGAAAAAGCAGTAGATGGAGAGGGAGAAGAGGATGGAACTGATGAAAAAGCAGTAGATGGAGAGGGAGAAGAGGATGGAGCTGATGAAAAACCTGTAGCTGGAGAGGGAGAAGAGGGTGGAGCTGCTGAAGAACCAGCAGCTGGAGAGGGAGAAGAGGGTGGTAACTGGTCTCCTGAAAAACACAAATATGTTGATGCACATGTCGTATAATTAGGCGTTCGCTTGCATGCTGAACACATACTGTATGTTTGGATGTACAGGTCATTTAGTAATTCACCGTATGTTTAATTAACATGGGCGGGAAGTTAGAAGATTGGCAACAACGCTGGACGATGGAGCAGAAGGTCGCGGGTTCAATTCCCGCAGGAGCCTCTAAGGTCGACTCAGCCTTACTCGCTCTAGGGCGGTGGTAAAATGAGGAGCAGCGTTAAGCTGCGAGGTAAAACGTGGGTCTGGGGAAAGTAATGGCAACCTACCCCAGATTAATGGCTAATACCACACCTACGTCGATGATTGCCCAGGCCGGAGATAAGCGCTGGAACCCAATGCTCGGACTCGAGTACAGGACCTACCTTTAGTCCTTTACCTTAATTAACAACTAGTATCATAGACTGCCTATTAGAGAGTTACAAAAGTTTTAGAAATGTTGGCTCATCTATAACGCATACAGGGGCGTATGGGGTGGAATATAGTGAGATGGCCCATGGTTCGAATCTGACCCTATAGTCACTGCGTAGTGACCTTCGGACACGTCGTCCACCGTGAGAATGGCAACGGAATGCCAGCTCTCGTTCGTCGCGTCTTCGAGTGGCACTTGGGCGTTGACTTCTATTACGCCTCTAGACTACACTCCCCGCTTTTTGATAGGAAGGGAAGAAGGCATAAAGGTCGGGCCCAAAATTTTTCATCCAAGTTTACGCCAATGGCTGGCACAAAACACAAGAGAAAATTTGTGGACCTGCCTTATAGGACACAGAACCTATATATGGTCATTATAATGTGATAGCATTTGCATCATGTAAGAGTAACCTTGGCATATGAAGGAGGCGTTGTCGTTGCAGTTGCTGTCTTTCCAGCTGATGACGTCACCGGAAGTGTCTGTGCTGATGCACTGAGATCCGTTTCCGTCTGGTTGACCAGAGCTCCAAAGCGTATAGGTCACTTCCGTTGTAGATCCATTAACTGAAACGGGTTTTTTTAAAAAACAGATTAATTATCATGTAGGATGAGTTATGTTAACATTGCCGCTTTAGAATTGATAGAAGTTCTGACGAGTGACAGAGAATTTGTACATCCCACTCTAATTCAACTGAACTTATACAGTTTGTGCAAATTCAGACACAAAACAGCAGCAGCAGCAACAATAGTTTAAATGAAGTAGTAATAATAACAATAATAATAATAATCAGAGGTATCAACTGATGATAGCTTCAATTCCATCTGCACAAGATCAGGCAAATTCCAAATATCAATGAGAAAGAGAGAGAGAGAGAGAGAGAGACTGTAATATATATATATATATATATATATATATATATATATATATATATATATATATATTTTTTTTTTGCCCTCGGTACTTCATTCCCGAAGGTCTTATGAAAAAAAGTGTCCGGAGACATTAAGAAATTGTGTGGCTAACTCTCGTCCGGTTCGAGGTCTGGAAAAGTTCCTCGAAAAGCAATGGCGTTGAATCGCTGCAGAGTGACAGACAATCGTTGGAAGAGGAAACTTCCTTCTCTCGTGTCTCCGGATTGCTGAGCAAGACGACGTCCAAGCTCGTTGAAAAAACAAAGGGCGTCTTGATTTATGGGGCCAAGCGTCTCAAGTGCGATTGGCAGGAATGTGTGCATGGGGGTCAGGCTTTGATATTTTGCTGTTTTTCTGACAGCAGCGGCTAAATTCGGCGGCGGCTCCTGCTGCGAGAGAAGTGGATGGTAAGTAGGTGGCGGCGACTGTGTCCGCCACGGTTGCATCCCATACCAGGCTACGTCCGGCTTGCCACGGGATCAGGGTCATACCGTCTAGTCTTCTTCCGTCGGATCTGCTAAGACCAGGCGGTTCCTTGATGGAAGGGACCCCCGCTCTGACCAAAGCCCGCTGTACCAGATCGTTCAACGTGGCATGGCGAGTGGTACGACCTGGGCCCAGGGGACAGGATAGCCCATGCGAGCCGTCTTCCAGCACTTGGGCACCACAGGGGCAGAGATGCTTCTCGCATATGTTGGCGCCCAGGCGGAGGCCGATGATGATTCTGATGGTTTCGTCGTCCATTCGCAAGCCACAAGAGGAGATGGGCAGCGCGTGAAGCCAATCGCTGGCGTGGCATGCCGAGACGGCTTTGAGTCGGTATATATATATATATATATATATATATATATATATATATATATATATATATGGTTAAGTCCATAGTCCATAGTTGTCGAGTAAATTAGTAACTTCCATGCACTGACCGGCATAGTTCCAGTTCCACGCACTCCTTCGCAGTCCGATCCAATATGCATGATCGATAAGACGATTGTCAAAGAGGTGAAGATCATCGAAAAACGCCAGATCTCCCTTGTTCTGCAGACAGCTGTTCCATGCGCCGAACCAGGACACGTTACTCTCGTTCTTTACGAAACAGTCACTGTCGTAATAAATCCCTCGTAGAGCGTTCGAGCACCTGCCGAAATCTAATTTAAAAAGTATCTAGTGCACCTACTAAATAATAATAATAATAATAATAATAATAATAATAATAATAATAATAATAATAATAATAATAAAAAGAAGAAGAAGAAGAAGAAGGAAAAAAGAAGAAGAATAAGAATAAGAAGAAGATTTAAAGTGATTCAGGAGCAGTGGCGTCGCCAGGAATTTTTGGTTGGGGGGGGGGCAAAAGGGGCTAGCGTGTCAGATTCCTTACCCACCGCTGCCTCCCCCCTTCCCAGAAAGCTTTCTCACCGGATTTGCGCGAATCTGGTAGGTGGTCTGGGGCAGGTTGGGGAGGCACTTGCCCCATTTGCCCCCCGTGGCGACGCCAGTGCCTGTTTGACATTGGACAATGCAAGGATTATTGCTACAGTAGGCCATAGATATGCAAAATTCAGAAGAGTGATGAAACAAATTAAAACCACATTTTCGTGTATCCCCAGCTTAGCTGAATCAAACCGTACTAGAATTGTCAATATATTCTGCCCCAATTTTATTCTGGAGCATGCGAAATGCTCCGAAAAATGGTGAGCCATTTGAAACAACACTATACAAAGTCTTTCAGAAATCTGTTCTCTGTCAAATGTCTTAAAAATCGAACGAGAGATAAGAAGGGGTTTAAGAGAGCTGGTTTCTTGTAAGACAAGTTCTATAGAAAACAAAAATATTATATAATTGATAGCCTGTTTGCAGTGCGTTGCCAGGAATTTTTTGTTGAGGGGTTGGGGGGCAAAAAGGGCTAGCGTGTCAGATTCCTTACCCACCCCTGCCGCCCCTTTAAAGAAAACGTTCTCACCGGATTTGCGCGAATCTGGTAGGTGGTCTGGAGCAGGTTGGGGGTGGGGGGCACTTGCCCCCATTTGCCCCCCCCGTGGCGACGCTAGTGTTCAGGAGAGTTTGTCCTGTGTGAGAACCACTGTTGTACCCTTCCAATCTAGTATCCCATAGTACAGAGGTTTATTTTGAAATCATTCACGCTCGTAGCCATTACTAGCTTCTCATTCAATTCATTCCATCTGTCCACAACTCTTGCACTAAGAGTGTTGATTGAATCTCCGAACCCGTTTCTTAAACATACTTCATGTTGAGTTCTCTGGTTCCATCATACTGCTTCGTTGTAAAAACCTTTCTCTTTGCATTTCCACTTTGTTTGTTAGTATTTTGTATGTCTCAATTAGACGATAAATCCCCTCTCTCGTTCTTCTTTTTTCCAAGGTTGTCAATCCACAGTGTTTTTGCCGTTACTCATAGGTTAGTCTCTGACAGACATGGGTCAATTACGTTTTAAGCAATTACAATTACATTACAATTATACGGATTTTTGTCAATTACAATTACAATTACAATTACAGCCAATTACATTGGGATCAATTACAATTACAATTACAAACGTGTCAATTACAATTACAATTACAATTACTTTTCATTACTCTTTCTGCTTCTTTTAATAAACTTAAGTGTCTAAAATAATTAACATAAATTAGTTCAACAAAGTCATATGCTACCGCCTATTTAAAAAAACCGTAACAAAGTTTCACAAACCTGCAAATGAGTCAACAAATTCGAAGTAACCTTTTTCGAGCATGACACTAATTCACCACACAACCGGCACTTCACTTTAACATTTGCATTGGAAACAGCATTATTAAAGTCATCAGACTTTTCTACATAATTCCATGTTACTCCTGCTTGATTTATGCTCATCTTTACTGGCATTAAACTTTCATTCACAAAAAAGTGCAGCCGCAGAACACAGGAAGTAGACAAATGATAAGCTGGTTCCCTCCCAATTTGAAAGGCAGTAAAAAGTAAATAAGTAAATTTTTGCATGGCAACTGACCAGAGCAGTGAGTCCATTTACCAATAACCGTTGTGCTTTGACAATTCACTAACCATCCAATGTATTCACTGCCATACATTCATAGACTGACAAGACCGGCTCATACATGCTAATACGCTATTAGAACTTATAAAACTCACATTCATGTAATTGGGTAAATCAATTACAATAGCTCAATTACAATTACAATTACACAAATGACAATTACAATTACAATTACATGTAATTGAACTTTCCACAGATCAATTACAATTACAATTACATTGGCAAAATGTAATTAATTACAATTGAATTACAATTACAATTGTAATTGACCCATGTCTGGTCTCTGATAGCCTTTGATCATCTTTGTTGACCTGATCTGTGGCACTCTTTCCAAAGTCTCTACGTCTTTCTTCAGGATTGGACGCCACGCTTGAACACAATACTCTAAAGGTGGGCGTACCAATGTCTTTAATGCATTTGACATGTTCACCAATGGCCAATGCGCCGGATAAGTCGACTAATTTTAGTACATCTTAAAGCCTCGTGAGGAGTGTCGGTGGCTCAGTTGGTAGAGGTGTCAGCCCAATGAACCGTCAACCTGGGTTCATGCCGGGCAATCACATTCACAAGCAGACATCAACAAGGAGGTATGCATAGCGCTTAACATGGGTGCCTAGTTCATTGCTTTATTATTATTATTATTATTATTATTATTATTATTATTATTATTATTATTATTATTATTATTATTATTATTATTATTATTATTATTATTATTATTATTATTATTATTATTATTATTATTATCATCATCATCATCATCATCATCAAAGCGCCATAAAATTGAAGATTTATTATTTTTAGCTTCAACAGTAAGGGTTACAAAGTACTCAAGACTTGTAATTTCTAAATTTCGGAAGCACTAACGATAGGTACTATAACTGATTGTAATGTATTGAGTAAGGCCTTTTGTTATTTTGTGTCTGTAGACTGCATTATTTGCAGTAGACACCATATTACTTACCGACGCCATTGTAACGACAGATGAAAGGCAGATTTACGGTTGGCTTCGTCAAGAATACCTTTGTATCATACTCAGAAATTACGTCGATGTATGCATAGTCGCTCTGGTACGTTACATTTGGACCCGGATTTTCTGCCAAGATTTAAACAAATCGACAATCCTGTATTAAGCAACCTGATAGCAACTCCACGCTAATCACACAACTGCTCAGAGATTATTCGACGGAGAGCGGTGGAGTATTTGTGCAAGAGGTCCATGCCACGAAAACGCAGGGTAGTGGGTTCGAATCTGACCATAGTCACTGCGCAGCGAACTTGGTCAAGTTGTGAGGAAGGCAATGGGAAACCACATCTTCCATCTCATTCCCGGGCATTGGCGTAGACTTGAATGAAAAGTTGACGCACAACTTTATACCTTCCCTCTTCCCTATGGTAGCTTCCAAGGGCGTCCGGAGGGGAATGCGAGGGGGTGCAATTGCACCCCTCTGGAAAAATTGTGGAGTCATGGAAAGAGTAATATTGCTTGTTTCTTTCGTCACAAAACCTTGTTTTGCGCCCCCCCTGGAAAAAATTTTCATTTCTTTCGCCACAAGACCTTGTTTTGCACCCCCCTGGACAAATTTCTGCGGACGCCCATGGTAGCTTCTCAAAAAGTGGGGGCGCTCGAGCCTAGAGGCCTAAGAAAAGTTTTTTACAGAATTATGTCTTTGGTCCCGGGTCGTATAAAAGCAATTGATGTTAACTATGTAGAGTCGAAGACCTACCTCCTGTTCCGCCGTACAGACTACCATTTACCCATCGCCAGAGACCCCGATCACCAGACGTATTCGCTCCGATCCACACCGACTCCCCGCTGGTGTTGACGTTTAAGTTTTTCAGGGCGGAGGCGAAACACGACTGACGCTGTTGATCGCTAACTATTGGAAGCATTGCGTTGGATTGTCTGCACACGTTCTGCGCATCATTCCACGACATTCGACCCGAATTAGAGCGAGTATAGATGGCATCGGAACACCTGTAGGCCGTTTCGCTTGCGCTCAGCACACCTAAGACACCTGTGTCAAATCAAGCATCAGTATTAGACCTACATTTAGCATAACGAATAAGATTTGAAACGGGCCTTTCTATCGAGACTTACAGGCCAAATCTATTTGTCTGTTTTACTGAGTTTGGTATTTGTGTGAAGGAAAGGGACTGAAAAATTTCTGGTCACTTGGTGTCGGACTTGAATACTCTTTAATAAAAAGCAAAGGAAATAAGGATCTGGGGAAGCGGACCCCCTTCCCCCGCTGGCTTGCTTCTCAATTACCCATGGCTTTAATATAATAACGTGTTTTTAAAAGTGGCTTAGGAGGCTAAGCCAGTCTGTGTGAAAAACACTGTTAATAACTCTCTATATTTAATAATTAATTAATCTAACTTTCCCAGATGACTTTTGAATCCGTTTATTGTTTCAACGGTAATTGTCTCTCCATCAAAACTGTTCCATTTGTCCACACAACCCTCGCACTGGACGTGTTTTCTTTCTTGGTCACACCCTTTGCTTTGAGAGCCTTCACTTAGAGTTTTCTTTTTCAAATATATTTCCGATGAAATGTCCAACTGCAAAGTCTGTTAATCCAGCTAATCCATATGTATACTATAAAAAGCGTAAATAAACTCGGGTCTTTGGTGGACCCCACCGAACAAGATACCCCGTGGATGAATATATAATTCGAAACCATTGACTTACCTACGAACAGAACTACTCGTAGAACCATCATCATCATCGTCGTCGTCATCAGTAACTCCAACTGCAGAACTTGTTTGCTTTGATTCTTCAGCGATATCTTTGATTGACTTTTAAATCCACGCGCACTGAAAGCCGACACCCTCAGAGTATTTTTTGTCTCTTTTCACACTCCTTCGTTTTGAACTTTTCTGTTCTGCTATTCTATTGTCCCGATACACTGAGTTACCGAGCATCGATACAAACAGGTATTACAAGGAAGGATTCGAAATACCTTTCACAAACGCATGCCCAAATTTTTAAAAAACACGGCTGAGAGCTGTTAGTCATTGTTGGGCACAATTCATGGACGAAAACAACTAGAAGAGTTTTTAGGAATGCTGGTCTTACAGACGGAGTTTTTATCTTGTGGACGTTTTCATAAGTGGCGTGCAGAGAATGGCGGGGGCGCCCGGAGCCAAGTCGATAAAAAATGTGTGACTAGCGAAAAAGGTCCTCGAGTCAATTTTGACGCCCCCCCATTGGGTCGGCACCCGAGGTCACCGCCCTCACCTGCACGCTGCTGGATAATATTTTGTATTTTGTCAACTGTATACCAGTGGAGTGTGTAGTTGTTAGTTAAGAGTTGCGTTTGTTCTTATGTCGTCTGCGTTTGCGAATAAAGTTATATATTATAATATTGCATAAAAGCGTTGTCAAATACAGTAAAACTTCGTTATAACGGGCCCGAATATTACGCATGTTCGGTTAAAACGTACCGAAAGTACGGTTCAGTGTGCTGCGCTACCGTAATGGATGGTATTGGATGTAACGTACCTCGGATCAGAAAGCGTACTTAATTTTTACAGAGCCCCTAAGTACGTTATGGAAGTTATACTGTATAGGGATTCAGGTGCGCTGTGGACTGTCCTCGTATATTCAATGTCACAGACAGATCGAGGGACGTGATGTCGCACGAGCAGCCATGACTCAAGAATTGGGGTGGGGTGAGGTGGGGTGGGTGGGGGATAGAGGCTCAGTTGGAGGCAACGGGGCGAATCACGACATGACGGGAAAACGCCTACGACGAATGACAGGCACTGCAAAGAGCACAGACAATGGGTTGGTTTTGGGGAGCGTCAAGCGGCCCCGACATAATGCATGTCACAATACGTGACGGCAAGATGAAAAACACGGTTGACAATTGCGATTTGCTGTTTTGAACATTATATTCGACACACCTTGCAATGACGACGATGATGACGATGACGACGCTAGAAGGCCTACAGTGTGACGTCATTATACAAGGGTTACGCATTAGGTTATTACGTCACCCCTGCCTTTGATGAGCCGTCACTCCTGGGTCTGATTCCCAGGCACTCATGTGTCTCATGTGGCACTCATGTGGCACGGATAGGAAGCCAATAAGGCATGCGTAGGGTTTTAGGCGGATGTCTGGTTCATTTTATCGAGGCGCTAGATAAATTTAAAATTCAGAATTTGTCTAGTCTTCATTAATTGAAACAGAGCCTACCAACACCAATTACGCTGATTCAAAGATAAGGTCGAGTTGACTAAGACCAGATTATATTGCCAAAACGATTTCTTGCAGCATACATATAGAACAAGTAATCATATTTATAATAGTAGTAGTAGTAGTAGTAGTAGTAGTAGTAGTAGTAGTAATAATATTAATAATAATAATAATAATAACAGGGTTTAGAGTGGTTCAGTGGGGTCTGCCCTGTGTGTGAGAACCACTTCGTGTATTTATATTTGTCTTTGTCGCATCAATTGTCCTGTTGTGTCCTCTTGACTTTCTTTTGAGCCCTAAGCTTTAGAAAATCGCTTGAAATCGTTTGGTTATAAGAGCATTAAACTGTTGATCTACTCAAGCAGATCTCGAATAGATAGGCCTACATCATAGAGAAAGAACGTAGGCCGATCAGCAGTCAAAGCAGATTTTAGGCCGTTAAAGAGGCCTGACCACCGTCTTAGGCCTAAACAATCAGCGATTGTACTTCCAACAGCGCTATAGGCCTACGCTTATAGCCCAGCACAGCGCCTAGAGGCCTCTAAGGTGCACTGTTTTTAACCATGACGTCATTCTCTTTTTGACACAGACGAGATCGTGATGTATGTGGCTATTAATAGTCTTCGGGTTCCTCATTTTCTTTAGTCCGTTATTTTTCTTTAACATTCCAATGGAATACTTTACATGGGCTAAGCTTCCTCTTTCCTGAGAGACTAATAAGAAAATAAGTAAGTAAGTGAGTACATCAGTCGGTCAGTAAGTAAATCAGTCAGTAATTAAGATATCGCCATGTATTAGGCATCAATTTTTAACTTTCCCAGTCAAGTTAGCAATGATAGCATATGATATCATTGCTATAGCAGTTGACATAAGGACTAAAAGTGCTGCTGCTTTACGCTGTAATAACCGGTCAGTAGCTATTTAAAGATCTTATTATATAACGGTTGACTACTCTACGCAGTCCTATGCAGTCTATTTAGGCCTAGAGTAGAACTTCGTTGTAACGTACTTAGCCGGGTCTGTAAAATTTAGTACGCTAAATATGATCTGAGGTACGTTATATCCAACACCATCCAAATACGGTAGCGCTGCACACGGGAACGTATACATTGCGGTACGTTGTTATAGCCAGGTTTTTTTGGTTAAAACTATATAGTTTCCATGGCAGGTTTTCGATGAACTATGCAATGCGACGTGAAAGACAAAATATCAGAAGCGAGAACTGCTACAAGCGACATACGACAGAGAGGAGTGGAAGAAGTCCATGGTCGCCAACGTTGTAAAACAGGGCGCCTAAAGAAGAAGAAGATATATTTTCCGGAACGCAACAGTCGGAAGTCAATTGCCAACATATGACGTAGTGGCCGTAGACTACAGTTACCATATAACAATACAACACTGTATATAATGTGTCTTTAATTAACATGCTGAAGAAAACTCCGCAGATGAATATTTTATGCTTAACTCATAAATGGATTGGAATTAGCAAAGCATGCTTCCAATCATTTATATGTGAAATGTTTTACCATCTTCAGACTTCCCGGAACGCCGTTCCGCCTCGTTCCGACACAAAAAATGCCCTGGATGGGTGGAACATAGTGGTTCTCGCACACGGGGCAGATCCTACTTAACCCTATTATTATATAATTGCGTCTTTCTGTTGCAATCCATTGTCTTCAGCTTAACATAATTATACAATACAATACAATACAAGATCGCTTTATTAAATTAACATTGACATTAGTGGCTGCTCTGAAATAAGCTGGAAGGAGATAGTTCCACACAGGGTTCTTTTGTTTCGTAACTCTACCCCGAGGTCTATAGTTCCGTATTGCTCGGGCCGCTCACAGCTGGCGGGGAAAGTGTATGATGCTTTGAGTAACTAACTATCTGCAGAGGCGCATATTCTGCTGTCGTTTGATTTGAGTCGATGTCATCTTGGAATCCTTCGTTGCTCGGACAAATCGGAGCATATATTGTATTCGGAGGCTGCGTACCGATGACGTCAGGCGGAGGAGGAGAAGAAGAAGAAGATGAAGTGTCTTTTGGAGTCGTTGACTTTCGCGAAAAACTAAATCAGCAACAGTCTTATTTGTCGGTCATTCTGTTTAAATACAGAAGCCGCAGTCTAAATCGTCAAATGACTGGTTATTCAAGCAACTCAAACAAGTAGTTTCAATCTTCTTGCGTCAAAAAGATATCACGGGTTGTCCATTAAAGATTTGTTAACCTCTGATTTAATAATCTGACTTCTTGCTGGCATGGGAGACAAAATCCGTAGGTATGCCTATGAAGCCAATAAGTGTATAAAATATGACAAGAAATAATTGAATGACATTAAAAAAGCTGATCCGCTAATCAATAGGACGTAGAATTCTCCACCACTGCGAGTCAGATTCGCATTTTTAAATTTCTATTTGATACCGAAATATTGATATTTTCTAAAAATTCTACCACTATTTATTTACAATTAACGCTTAGAAGACTCGAGTATTTTACCTGATATATCCTTTGCGTGAAAGTAGAATTAAGACGATGATCAGAATTATAAGAAGAAGCACTCCACCTCCCACTCCCACTCCAACACCGATGGCCAGCTTATCATAGGAACCTAATTTACACGGTATAATCATATACTTAGGACGGAACTTCAATCACAAATTCAAAGAATGAAAATATCTGTACGAAAATGAGACGAAGCCAGTGTTTTTCCAGACTCCAGACCTTGGGGGGAATTGACTTTGCTGGAGGGGAAGTTCAATGCAAAAATTTGTGCCAGTGTCAACATTTGGGGGGATTTCGAGGGTTTTTTGGGGAGGAATCTTCACGCTAATAGGCCTGTATAAAACATTGGATGAAGCTCAATAAATCTGGTTCAAGTTTTCTCCTTTTTGTTCAGATTTCACTCGCGAAAGACCAGATAAACATTCGGGCACAATCACTTTAATCTCTTGACGCCAAAGAATCACTATCTGATATATCAATATTCACATATGATTTCTAAAACGTTTTCCACCAAAGACGAATAAGGTCATTTGAAATAGGCTTTCCGTGTGCATCAACAGTATTTTCGTGTTTAACAACTACTAATAGTCCAGAGTTTTATGGAATAAAGCAGTTTAGACTAATACTTGTCCAAAATGAGTTTTCACCTTTATAGGAGTTGCTGCTGCTCAGTGCATTGGTTTCATTTTGGATGTCAATAGTAGAAGATGAAGATTGAGGTGTTAAATTATTTAACGTCGAAGGCGATTGACTGATCGGATTAACTGATGTCGCAGTTGTCTTTAATGCAGTTGTTGTGAAATCAACTGTTAAAAAACATGTGACGCTATAACATTAAAACACTCTAACAAAACGGTCTAACGACATCTACTTTATAAAAATGTGTTTTATGTGACCACCAGATAAAGTAGCCTAATGATCGCTGGAACAGTTGCTGCTCCAGAAAACGATAGCTCACACTAGAAATACAATACTATTTAAGTAGGTGTACCGTAAGTAGGGTCTGCAATTTATTTGACATTTACACTTTCAAACTGATCATGCGACTGCACCAGCTAAACGAAAACCACCAATGTCTTTCAGCCCTAGACGCAAACAGGCAGGTCGCATGCCAAGCCTATGGAAGCTTTCTTTCATAGTCAACTAAAGGCTTAGTAGCTCAGGGACGTTATCGTTGATGTGGCCACGGGGAGCCCGGAGGCCCGCTCCCCTCCCCCCATTCAGACTGGAACCGGTTGTGAGATTTGCGCAAAACCGCTGAACAGGATTAGAATTTAGAAGGGCTCGACAATTTCAGAACTCAAGTGACCTAGCCGCTTCCCTAGAAAGTGTCGACCACAAGCACGGTTCATTCTGACCTATTTTTGCAATTCCAAAATCTGAAGTTCACAAATGATTACAGTTATTTTCTGGTCAAACGCTTACATCTAGAAATTAATTGCCTCGATATACGATGAGTGTTCGAAAGCGTTTGTTTATGATCCGATTCGTGACCTGACCTGCTTTTATGCAGACGAACTGATAAGGTTCATTGCAAGAGCATTGGCCCCATTTCCATTCGTTTCGCAAAAGACAGAGACATCTTTGGTAATCGTAGAAGACAGGCTCACCGGCTGCCCATTGACTATAAGTCACATCGGAATCTAAAAAATATGACGGACAATTAAATTAATCAGTTAATTATAGAATTTAAACACAATTGGATCATCTTAAAAAGCAATTTCTTGAGGAAGTTTTACACAGTACAAAATCAGTTTAATGGTTTTATAATTATAGAATGTATCACTTTAGAATATTGATCACTGTCATTCAAAGTAAATGATAATACGTTTTAATAACAGCTTTAACAGACGAAATCGCAAATATTCCCCTACACATGCTCTGCCATGTCCACAACAGACGTCGAACTCCAATCCAATACTTCGTCGATGGATTTATCCAGGAGCCATTTAATATGTTTAGACCACTGTCCGACGAGATGAATTCGAACGTAGCCAAATCACCTCCGCTCTGCAAGCATCGATTTCTTGCTTCGAACCAGGATAGAGTTTCGTTGCTGAAACTTTGAAAGCATTGACTTCCTTTCTGATAGCCAATGACGCATGATGTCTGGTTTGAATCTTTTTATCAAGAAAAACTAAAGAATTCAGTAGTAGGATCAGCAATTTTATTAATAATAACAACCTGAAAGAAGCCTCGGATGAATTTAACATTAGGCCTACTGTTCTCCTTCTCTTGTGCCAAAAGAGACAATAGCAAGGAAAGACCGAAATCTATTTCTAAGATCTCAAAGTATCCAATGCTTTAATAGATGGGCAAACCGATTGATATTTGATTCAAAAACTAATTCTCGCATCGTACTTACATTCGCATATGTAATAATTTCTGTCTGTCGGTTTGGCTGCCCATAAACTAAAGCCAGATAGCGTTGTGTTCAGATAGCCGTAGCTGAGAGCGTATCCTCCGATGTCCTGCACTCTGATATCGATAGCTATAATGATAATGATAAACGCAGCATTCTTATGAACGTCAGTATATTTTCATATTGTTGGGAATATTTTTATTTCGTATTAATAATGGTTCATTCGATGTTCAGTTCCATGATGGAAGTGTCAATTAGCTAGCTCGTTTACTTAGCGTTTTGCTCTCTGTATACTTTTTACTTACGATATGTGAAAGTTCCGTTGATCCATTTCCAGTAATCATATCTGCTCTGTCCATCGGTTATGATTTTATTATAACTCAATTGATTTTGTTGTGTAATAGCATCGTTGATGAAAGCCACGGCAGCATTTTGAATGCTAGAGTTGGTGATCGCCAATAGTTGGCTTCCATTCCGATTACACCAGTCCTTAGCAGCGCTCTGGTATCGCCATTCCGAACCAAGTCTCGAAGAAGTTGTAAACAAATAGCCAGAATATTCCATCTGATAATAAGAGTCGCTCAGAACAACGACAAAGCTCTGAACTGCAAAATAAAACGATGCCGTCTTCTTAGATCTCATCTCCCAAAGCATTCTTATAATTCGACCGCAGTGATTCGTAGCAAATGTCAAGTGCATCGAAACGAATATCAATAAAACTTACAATGGAAACCGTTTGCAGCAAATAATACACTTCTAGTTTATGATTAATACGAAGGTATTGAGTGACGACTTACCTATGAGAAATGAGAGTTTGCTGAGGTTTAGGAAGACCATGTTTACGCAACGAAATGCAACACACGGGTGGGCCTTCTGTGCCAAGCGAATCTTTAGGCATCCACAGCAGAGCAATTTCCTAAAAGTAAACAAGAGAGGCACGTAACGATATTGAAGAGAGTCATGTTCCGATATGCTTGGATGAACAAGTTATAATACGTACTTTCATCGAATCAATAACATTCATTTCGCGTCACGACTTCCTTGTTCGACAAAACATCGACAACAAAGCCTCACCCACCATTTCTATGTCTGTCTGTCTGTCTGTCTGTCTGTCTGTTTGTCTGCATGTATTTTCAAATCCTTTTGACAAATATCGTTGAGTTTCTATCAGTTTGATTTTTTGAACATTCTCCTGTACATAACTAAAGAGAACTCTGGATGTATTGAGATAATGGCAAATCAGTAAAAAAAATCTCTGCGATAAGTCAAACAGGTACGCTATGCGATACACTAGCCCCGTATCCGTGGCACTGCACGCCAGGCTATTGAAACGGAGATCAGCGCGCCCTATGAGCCCGTGAGGCTCAGGAAAGACTTTGACATTTTTTTATTGATTATAGGCTTATATTAGCGAAAATAGCTGGTCAGTCAACGTGTGAAATAAAACGTGTGAAATAAATCATTGGAAAAGTTAGTCATTGCGTGAAATGACTGGTTATTTTAGTCATCGCATGAAACCACTGACCCTATGGGGCATTTCACGCAATGACTGATATTTTTAGTCATTTCGTGTAATGACTAATTACACGTTTTGACTGTAACATATATATATATATATATATATATATATATATGTCTTTGCGTTTGTACATTAGCGTAGACACAAGGAACTTGGGGAACTGAGACTCACAATTCAATCCTAGGGCTGTTTGTGAGATTTGTGTAAAACCGACGAGAAAATCGAGAGAGAGAGAGAGAGAGAGAGAGAGAGAGAGAGAGAGAGAGAGAGAGAAAGAGAGAGAGTGAAGAAGCCGGATTGAAAACTAGTTATACAGTTATTTCCCATGTATTGAACTGTGCTCTGGCTCAAAATTACCTTTTCCAATAATGTTTAATTAAGCGTAAAACTTCCGACTAGAATGCTTGTAGATGTAGAAAGCACCCTCTGCACACATTGGCCTCAAGCACTATCGACTGTTTGAGGCTGCAGCCCATAGTGTTACCATTTAGAAGCCCTTGACCAAAAGCTAATATATCTTACACATGCGAAGATCGTATATGCAGCATTTCGCTGCGTAGATAGACATGGTCTTCTAGAATTTGAACAAAGTCTGTGTTTAATTAGGTCAATCGCAATTAACAAAGATTCAATATCTTCATGTATTAATTATTAAGTATAACCAAAACATATTCTGTCCGTAAATTAATGGCTCCTATTGTAAACTTTCACTGTCTGTAGTCTTAGTGATGTATGATGAGATTCACTACGGGAGAATGATATATAAGAATAGGCCAACATTGGAATCTTTGGTCTAGGCCTAATACGGAATACCTGTGTTACGTGTCCACGGGGTTAAATAAGCCAAAAATCAAATGTGCCGTGTTGAAATCATGCGAAAATAGTTAGGCCTACTTTGCTGTCTCATAGACTGCGGTCTGCGAATGCCACAGAGGCGTAAACTTCTATCAAGCCTCTAGGCTCTAGTCCAACAGTTTTTGAAAGTTTCCCATAGGGAAGGGGAGGCATATATGTAGGGGCTGGGTCCCCACTTTTTCATCCAAATTTAAGCCAATGACGAATGTTTAAAAAATGATTGCACAAAAAGTGTTAATGTGTGATTTAGTTTCCAGCCAAAAAGAACAAATACAAAGTCATTCTCAGCCTCTTCATGACGTTGCTGTTATTTACGCCGACGTATTATTATTATTATTATTATTATTATTATTATACGAACATTTCTATAGCGCAAATAATCGCAAAGCAGCAAATGCGCTAACGTCAGACCAGGGGCGTAAACCTGGCGTCAACATTGGGGAGGGGAGAATAGAATAATTTTTAAAAGTTGACCCCCCAGAAATATAAATACCCCCCCCATTTAGGGGGATATTGCATAGTATGGTGGGGACTTTAAATCGCCCATGAAATACGTATTGACAAGCCAAAAAGAAGGTCATCCTGATATTTTTATATTTTTCCCTCTTCAAATACCCTGACAATTAAGCAAAAAAGGTCATCCGAAATGAGAGAATGCGGATTTGGCGCAATTCTGGCATCAACGTCATGGGGTAGGATAGAATTTTTACCATATAGCCCAAAACATTGGGGGGGATAATTGATACTCAGACCCCACCGCCAACTAATTATTCGGGGGACCGTCCCCCGCCGTCCCCCCGTGTTTACGCCCATGCGTCAGACTCGTCAGTTGCGAACCGGATGAAACAAACAGGAATGTCTTCAGTTGTTTTCTACAAGAGAACAGTGAATCAGAGGAACGCAATGTCGCTGGCAGACTGTTCCAAACAACATGAAACTAATCCTAAGACGAATACACTGGCGCCACCTAGCTTAAGAAACCGCCAAAATGCCGATGACACCCAACGTTACGTAGTGGGGAGGGGGTGAAACAGTGCCAAAAGGGCGTTACGTCATGTATGGACGACCCCTAAGGACTATTCCAACAGTAGGCTATAGATAAGCAAAAATTCATAAGAGTGATGAAACGAATTATATCCACATTTTCTTGTGTCCCCATCTCCATTGAATCAAACCGTACTAGAATAGTCAATATATTCTGCCTCAATTTTATTCTAGAGCGTTCGAAATGCCACGAAAAATGGTCAACTATTTCAAGCGACATTATAAAGTCTTTCAGAAATAGAGGGCGTCGTCGCGCAGTGGCTTAGCCAGCTTTTGCAAAGTGGGGTTGTTAACTGAAGGCACTATGCAACTGAACACTGAAGCCCCCTCCCCACTACCCCCCTTCAACAAAAGTCAACGGATTTACATAAATTGTGTTGGTCATATTTTTAAGTGGGGTTGTTTGAACAACCCCAAACAACCTCTTGGCGACGCTGTTGTATTTAGAGTTTAAACAGTATGCACGCAAGTCAGACTTCATTCTATAGGGCGTTGTGGTGATCAAGACAGATCTGTTTCTTCGTTGTGGCGTTGCCAATTGTATATTACTGCGGTATGTGATAGTTTATACGGTAATTGTATTGGTTATGGGAAAATTTTGTGTAAACCAAAGTGCGTGTTAAAAACTTAAAATCATGCTTGTAAAGACTTAGAAGCGATAGAAGTAGGCCACTGTTGCACTGTATGCAGTGGCGGCTCCAGAGGGAGGCCGGGGGGCCCGTGCCGTGCCCCTATTGAGTGCCTGGCCCCTCATTGGTCCCCTGTTGGGACCCTATACTTAATACTACATACCTAACGACAAATGGTTGGCCCCCATGATTAGAAGTTGCTACCACAACGCTCCCCCCACTTGCCAAATCCTGGAGCCGCCACTGACTGTATGAACGCATTCTATACAGCAGAAAACACACAACGTCGATAAATTAGCAAAATAATGAAATTACTGATTTGCCATTATCTCAATACATACAGAGAGTTCTCTTTAGTTCTCTATACAACAGAATGTGCAGACAAATCAAACAGACAGAAACTAAACGATATTGTCAGAAGGATTTGAAAATACAAGCAGACACGCCAGGCAGACAGACAGACAGACAGACAGACAAGACAGATAGAAAGGTTGGGCGAGGCTTTCTTGTCGATGTCCAACAATGAAGTCGTGACGCGAAATGAATGTTATTGATTCGATAAAAGTACGTGTTATGTGTGGCTTAGTTGTTATGCGTTAACAGGAACTTAGATCATGACTCCCGATAAGATAACAACTTTTCAATGCTTCTTAAACCAAAAAAATGGACTCAAGGAAATACTTATTTAAGAGGTAACATATGGGAAATAATTATTATTATGAGATAGGCCTATGTCATGGCGTAATATTCTTAATGAGTAAGAAGTGCCTCAGCCTGTTTACCGTGTTCATCCAAGCATAACGGTACCTGACTCTGTTACTGTGCGTGCCTCTCTTGTTTACTTTTAGGAAGTTGCTTCTGCTGTGGATGCCTAAAGATTCGCTTGGCACAGAAGGTCCACACGTGTGTTGCATTTCGTTGCGTAAACATGGTCTTCCTAAACCTCAGCAAACTCTCATTTCTCATAGGTAAGTCTTACAAAGACCGAATATATTTACTGTCATAAACTAGAAATATATTCATTCTGTAACGCTTTCCTATTGCAAGTTTTCACCATTAATATTCATTTCTGTGCTCTTTACACATGATAAAATTCACCACGGGACGAATGATAGGAACAGGCCTTCACTGAGATCATTGTTCTAATACGATATTATTATTATTATTATTATTATTATTATTATTATTATTATTATTATTATTATTATTATTATGTTTTGCAGTTCAAAACGTTTTCGTTGTTCTAAGCGCCGCCTTCTATCAGAAGGAATATTCCGGTTATTTGTTTACAACATCTTTGGAATGGCGTAACCAGACTGATGCTCAAAACTGGTGCAATCGGAATGAAAGCAAACTGTTGGCGATCACCAATTCAAGCGTTCAAAACGCTGTCGTGGCTTTTATCAACGATGCTAACCAACAAAGTCAATTGGGTTATTATAATATCATAACCGATGGACAGAGAACGAATGATAATTATAATTGGAGATGGATCAACGGAACCGATTCATCTTGTAAGTATAAAAAGTGTCTATAAAGAAAGGAAAGGAAGCAATTAAACAGAGAAAAAATTGCCAGTTTCATCAAGACACATGATATCAAAATGACTCCTAAGAGGAATGGGATATCTTAAAACTACGCTGGTTTTTTTCTTAAGACTGCTGTATTCATTGTTATTATTAGCTCTCAGTATTGGAGGACAAGACACCAATAGTGTCTATGTCTATCTCAACACAACATCAACTGGCTATTCTTTGTGGGCAGCCCGACCAACTGACACGAATTGGTACATTTGTGAATGTAAGTTAGACGTGAAAACAGTTTCTTTAGCAATATTTCAATTGGCTTGTCGAGCCATTCCAGCAATGAATAAGGCAGAGTGAACCCGAAAACAGGATAGTTCGGTTCTTTCAGATCATTGTCTATTTGACATAAGAGGGGAAATAATAGAACGTGACATAGATTTTACATTGAAACATCATCGATTTTAACCTCATCCCAATTCAACATTCATCTGCAACTTCTCTCAGGTTGCTGATTGTCACCAGTGGCGACGCCAGACGTGAACAACTTTTACTTTTACAACACCTTGAATTAGTTAGGGCAGATTACCATTCCACGTAACCAAAATAACTTTTAAACAAAAGGTTATCAATCCGACTTTTACAACATTTCTTGTTAAATTACTACATCCACACGCCATGAGTGCATTAAATAACTTTCCCCTCTAACCGTGTAGAGCTGCAACTAGTGTAAATGGAACAGATATATAGGATCCCCAGGTTAACAGTTTTTATCTATCCGATAAAATTTATTCCAAATAGTAATATGGATTTATAGAGAACTTACGACCGACGCAACTTGTTATATAGATATATATTATATAGAACTAGATATATAGAGAACTTGTTATATAGATTTATTGAGAACTTGAGATATAGATAGAGACGTACTTAGACTAGTAGAGCCGATCCTCAACCATCCCCCTACCCCTCACAAAAAAATTTCTCTGCAATTTTGCATGAATCTCACGGGTGGCCCTGATGGCAAATGGGGTGATCAAACCCCTCCCTCCACCAACTCCCCCGTGGCCTAGCCACTGATTGTCACACATATCGTATCGATTAATTTTTTGTTTTGGTTGATTAAAATAAGTTGCAGGTCAGACATCTTGCATCAACGGTTATCAGAATGGAAGTCAATGTTTCCAAAGTGTCAACAATGAAAACGTCACGTGGTTTGAGGCGAGAAATCGATGCTTGCAAAGAGGAGGCGATCTAGCCACGTTTGAATTCATCTCAGCGAACAATAATTTGAAAGTTTTAAGCGGCTCTTGGATAAATCCATCGAAAAAATATTGGATTGGCTTACGACGTCAGCGGTGGACATGGGAGAGCTCCAGTACGGGTCTAGCATTTTCGATTTCTTATGTTGAAGCTCATTAACCTTAGCATTGATAGACTTATTGTTAGTGACCTATGGAATAAAAAAACCATTAAACAGAGGGGGAACTTTATCAAAACAGTCCTTCTAGAGAAGACGCATTTTGAACTAGTGATTTCTTTATTTCCTTCTATCCTGCTTTATTTTTATGGGCAGCTTTAGCTAAATTCCATAATTAATTATATTAATTTGTCCGTCAATTCTCTTAGATTCCAATGTGTTGTATAGTCAATAAAGACTGTGCAGAAATAATCCATTTTGCAGTGTGTCTTCATGAACCCTGGGACGCTGAGCCCCATTGGCCTAAGTCGCCACTGCATTGTGTCTTAGTTGATGCTCTTGGGGAGTTCAGAGGTTAGGCCTACTGTACAGGTGTCCAATCGCTCGAAGAGTGTCCCGCCTTTCTGACTACAGCGTATGAAGTTCGTTTCCGACGTGGCTTTCACACATTACGTTATGTTTAACTTGAAGGCAGAGATGGTTGTCATAATTATGCTGTTTTCATTCTCACCATAGCTTCCGACGTAACGTATAGTCAGTGGGCAGATGGTCAGCCTATCTACTACTCAAATGACCCAATCGACTGTTTGTGTCTTGAGCCAAACGACTGGAAATGGACAACATGGCGATGCACCGACACTGCCCAGTTCGTCTGCATAAGAGCCTCATCATCGTCAGGTCATTATTATCGTTATTATCGATTATTATTATTATTAAACATTATTATTATTATAAATTAAATTATTACTATTATTATTACTATTATTATTATTATTATTATTATTATTATTATTATTATTATTATTATCATTATTATTATTATAAACATATACTGTAATAAAGAAATCGCTGTAGATACTCCGACAGCAAACAGGTCGCAAGATATGTCAAAATCTGCATATTATGTGACCCCGTAGAAGTACCTAAAAACGCTTAAAAGTTTCTCATTAGGTCTCGGAATCTTGGAAAACATTTTTAAAAACCGAAGGGGTAGCAATCACTACCTAGCGGTGCGATGAAATACGATATGATAAAGTTTTGTTACAGCTTTTGATGTTATAGTGACACGTGTTTTTAACAGCGACTATCGGTACAACGACGCTAAAGACAACTAAAATTTCAGTTATCTCGAGCAATCAATCGCCTTCAACTTTAAATAATTTCATACTTCAATCTTCATCTTCTACTCTTGCCATCCAAAATGAAACCAAGGCACTGAGCAGCAGCACTTCCAACACAGGTAAAAAAGAATTCATTTTGAATAGCAATTACGCAGGATGCTATGCTATACCAAACTCTGAACTACAATATTAGTATTTTTTACATCTGAGAATACATAAAAATCAGGTAACAGTACTTAATCATCATCATCATCATCATCATCATCATCATCATCATCATCATCATCATCATCATCATCATCATCATCATCATCATCATCATCATTATTATTATTATTCATCAACATCATCATTATCATCATCATCATCATCATCGTCGTCGTCGTCACTGAACTTCTATAGCGCAATTTTAGTGGTGTTTATGCCATAATCAGTCGTCGATGGCCGCTCCTTGATTTGAATCGAAATCCTCCTTTCCATTCTATGGTTCGTGGTTCGTCAATAAATTAAAATGATTACACGCTCCTGTCTAGTTATTCTTCCACAAGCTAAATCTGACAAAATAAAACTAACTTGAGCATAATCTCATTTTTTTACTAATAAGTTGATCATTAGGAATGAATGTTGATGATCATTCCATGTTCGTTGTGTGTAGATAGGCTGGCGATTGGCGTTGGAGTGGGAGTGGGAGGTGGAGTGCTTCTTCTTATAATTCTGATCATCGTCTTAATCCTACTTTCACGCAAAGGATACATTAGGTACAACAGTGTAGTGTACTAAATCCATATTGTGCATAAATAGTGGTAAATGCTTTAGAAAATATCGATATTTTTGTATCCAAAAGACCAAAACACATTTGGGGTTCCATCTTAATGCCATCCAATAAATTCTTTTTATATTTTGGACCTTATTTGACTTCGGAGACGAACCTAGAAAATTAACTTATCTTTAATTGACAATAATAATCGTGACATTTAATTGACGCAAGAAGATTGAAACTACAGATGCACTTTTCTTGCTTTTACTGATGCGAACTCTTCTATTATATTATTATTATACAACGACAAGATTATCGTGACATAATGTCTAACGACTGCAAGGGCACGTAACAATAACATTATTAAACAGAAATGAATTGTACAGAGAGGTGGTCACACTGCATCATAGCATCTAATAAATAGCTCGGTTTTGAGGCGCTTCTTGAATGTCTCCAGCGTCGTTGATGACCTCACGTGAGGCGGAAGTCCATTCCAGACACGAGCAGCAGCGACAGGAAAAGCACGGCCACCGATCGTTGAACGCCGTACTCGAGGCACGAGAACGTCAGTCGTCCTCGAGTTTTGACGTCAGACACGCGGCCGAAAGCGTTTGCCAGATATGACGGCGCCAATCCATTGAGACATTTAAATGCCAACGTATTGAAATCTATTCTCCGGAAAACGAAGCCAGTGTAGCTCACGTAGAAGAGGGGGTCACGATCGTATTTCCGAGCTGCAAAAATCAAACGGGCAGCTGCGTTTAGGACTGACTGCAGTTTTGCAATCAAGTGCCGGAGACGCCAGCAAGCGTCGAGTTGCCGTAGTCTAACGACTGAGGACCAATGCAACAACAAGTGATTGCATCACCGATGGTCACGGACCTACGTATGCTGCGTAGCTGCCTTAAGATGACCTCGAATTCTCGTGACTGCGACCGCATCGACAGGTCGGCGTCAATGAGATGCCAAACGACAAAAATGACGACAACGCGTATTCCAGTCACAGAATGCTGGCGCCACGAGCACCAGCCTCAGTCTTTGCTGAGTTGAGTTTCAGCCTGTTGGATTGCATCCATGCACCGACATCGTCAACACATTCAGATATTTCGCTTTGTCAGTCTCTGATTATAGATGCCATAGATTTGCTATCATCAGCATAAAGAAATTGACGTCTCTGGATCAGCCCCTGCAAGTCGGCAGTATATAACAGAAAAGGATCGGCCTGAGGACCGATCCCCTGTCAAAAGTTAGCGTTGAGGAAGACTTGGAGGAGCTTCGTGAGTGCGGTCCTTGAGGTAGATGAAAACCAGCACAAAACAGTGTCATCAAATAGGTCGTCTGCATGCGTCGCAGCAGGTCTCGACAGTGTCAAATGAATCTGACAGGTCGAGCATCGTCACATTTTTCAAAACCGTCCGATAGTACCTTGATGTCTCCGTGGAGTGATGTTGACGGTATGCAGATGAAATGATGATATGATGACAGATATTCAATCAGCTGTTTCGCTTACAGCTTTGACAATGATGTTGAGATTGGTCGATATGACTTCGCATCAGCTGAATCAAGATTTGCCTTTTAAATGGTGTTACAGGCGACTATCGGAAACAACGACGCGACTAAAGGTCACAAAAACGGCGCTAAACGTCGACATTTTCCTTCAGTAGCCGCGTATCGGATCCATTGAGCACTGCTTGTCAGGCAGTGCAATCGTCGTTGACGGTGAGTGTCAAACTGCTCAAAACGACAAGTGGATGGCGCTGATGTGAACGACGGGGTTGGGCCCCAGCAGTTTCAATCTGGACATCTTGAAAAACGCATGTAGCTCGTTCGCTCCGATGACATCAAAATGAACCAAGGAAGCGTCAATTGAGCGCCAGCTGCGCCGGTGACGAGCGTTCAGAGTCAAAAAACGATTCACGCTTTGAATAGCAATTACGCCGCGCAGCATGCCAAGCTGCTGTTGCCGCCACATTCGAAACCCTGAACTACAATCATTAGTATTTTTTCATCGCTCGAGAGTCCTGGTCAAACCACGGGTCTGAAACGATCGGCAGGTAACACCGTACTATAATCGATCAGAACTCAAATCTGCTCAACGTCATCATCGTCAATTTCATGGCGCCCACACGTCATCATCATCACTCATCATCGTCGAAGCGCGACGGGCTCAAGATGACACCATCACGTCGCGTTGCTGTCGATCACTGGCGATGGCCGAATGAACGCAACTTGCCATTCATCAACATGATCATTATCATTACATCAACCAGCAGCAAATCATCATCATCAATCATCAGTCGTCGTTGGTTGTCACTGCGCAACCATAGGCATAGTAGCTCGCAAAAACGACACGTGTTTAGTCATCATTACGCTCCATTTATGTTGACATCTCCGACGACGTCGATGACGCGGTCCAGCACGTCAGACAGCTCAGCAATGAATGACGTGAGCGGTTGAATCTAGGCGGAAATAGATAAGAACGACTACGCATGCCGATTGCCATGGTTATCATCTCGAACGTTTCTGGGTCAATAAATTAAAATGATTAGCGATGGCCGCCACGTCCCCGTGGTTGGTCGATTCATCCACAGACGGCAAAATCTGACCGGTCGAACCTAAAACCTTCGGCGCGTAAGCGATTGAATACCGACTCGGCATCATTCTCGCTAATAGCACGTCGATTGCATGATCAGTCGTATGAATCGTCATGATTCATTGACCGAACGTTGAAACTGCCAAAGACGACCTGTCGCCCGACCGGAGTGGCGTGACGGGCGAGACGAATGCGACGGATTGGCGGCGGACGGTTGGGACGGTACGAGCAGGAGGTGGGATCGATCGTGTGGAGACGATGACGACAGCACCATTATCGAGAAATCGAGTATGGGAAGTTTGATCACCAGTCTTAAGCCACGATAGCGCCTCAGATGAGAACGACGACGTATAAACTAGCAACAGGTACCAACCCAAGTCGATGAATATGCGTGGCCGTATCTAAATACGGCGAGTACAACGACATCAGTAGCCGATCGTAAATAGTTCCGACCGTAAATGGCTTTGAAGAAAATAGGTCACCGTTATCAATTTTGAAAAAGTGATCCGAAAAGACGCAAAACAAATATCATTTGGTACAACCGACACCAGTTCAGATGATTTCAACGACGTGCCTCAAAATCCAAAAATAAATTGCTTTTCAACCGTATTTTGGAACCTTGATTATAACAAATCCGATTCATCCAAATTTCACCAAAGTCGCTCAAATAATTATAATATCAGTTTATTTCCGACGGACAGTCGAACAGTACAAATTTTAATGCATCGTAAGGAGCCGAACGAAGAAATAAACCGACAAAAACAGATTTAATCACACGATCGCTTTTACCACATGCGCCACCTCTCGGGTCACGTCTATGATGATGATGCCCCCTCAAAATCAGTTTTCTCAGTTTATTCTTCTATTTCTACGCTGAGCAGAGCAACAAGATAACAGAGTTTTGGCGCCCCTTCAAACGGGCATCTGTCCCACTTGCCCTGTCCTAGGTACGCCACTGCTTGACTTGTTTGAACGGTTGAAACCAGGCAGAAATAACCAGTCATTCGACGATTTAGACTGCGGTTTTTGTATTTGTACCTGGTTCATTATATATTTTCTAATAGCAAAACATTTTTCTGAATTATTTCTTATGAAATAGACTCTCACAATTATTATTATTATTATTATTATTATTATTATTATTATTATTATTATTATTATTATTATTATCATCATCATCATCATCATCATCATCATCATCATCATCATCATTATTATGTTGCTGATATAATTTTCATTGCTATTATCAGAAAATGCGAATCCAGTCCGGAAACAGTCAATAGTGAATCTGCCATTGCTCCATACGAGACGCTTCAGACGAGGCCAACCGTGTTACGAGACGCAACCTGCGGTTCACTCTATCAGGAACTCACCCTCACTAGGCCCTCTGTCGATTCCAAGAATAACAACGAATAGATAGGCCTACTAAGTAGATAGCTATGATACTATCAATGAACGATTAGCAGCAATGTATCTAATAAACTGATCCGTTTTCGCAGTTTGTAAAAGGCTGGATTTTTGAACGGGCCTCAGTCATATCCAGGATTTAGCATTTTCTCCATAGGTCTGTCTCGCTGTTTTCCACTGACTGATCTCTGGAATGACCAGATCCTTTGCGGATAGATTTGGAGTACCATAAGTAAGCAAGTAAAATCTCGAAAATTTATACAGCGCTTTGGAAAGTAGCAGGGGCGCCCATCCCCCCTGGTTGCTGGAAGCAGCTTCCCCCTTCCCTGTGCTATTGTTATTGTTATTGTTCATGACAATTTATATAGCGCCGTAACGTAGCTATAGAGGCAAGGTGGATTGTCGGCCGGGCAGAGATTGATATCTCGGAATAAGGGCCAAAGTCAAGGGTGCTTTACAATAAGCGTGTAAACAAGATGTTGAATAGGTGCGTTTTTAACTTGTTCGCAAACTCTCCGAAGGAAGTCACAGACGACACGCAGTCCGGCAGTGAATTCCACAGGAGAGGATTTCCGTGCTACTCTGACGTGATACCAAAACTCAGGGGGGAATTTCTCCCCTGGCTTTTTTAGGAAGCATTTGCTTCCTCCCCCTTCCCCATCTGTGGGCGCCCCTGGGAAGTAGTACAGTAGTAGCTGCCTATTCTTAAGCGCTTAATCTTTCTTGAAATAGCTATAGAGGCAAGGCGGATTGTCGGCCGGGCAAAGATTGATATCTCGGAATATAAGAAGTTGTGCTATAAAAGTGCTTTATTATTGTTGTTATTATTATTCTACTTGGATCTTGTGTGACTGTAATATCATCTGGTGTTTCAACGGCTGATCTAAATCTCTAAATAACGTCCAATGGTGCATGTTATTCGTAGACTCAAAGACAAGAAGACAAAGAAGGAGAATACAGGAAGAATTTAGAAACCAACAAGAGGACAAAGAATGAGATTGCACAGCAAGACCATAATGTGGATGAATGGATTGGATGCGTGGAACATAGTGGTTCTTACACACAGGGCAGCTCCAATACTGAACCACTCTAAACCCTATAATAATCAGAGACGTCATTTCACCGTTTTTCAGAGGGGGGCAAAACACTTTCAGCCTGACAAGTTACAAGTTTGCAAAAAAGTTGACGACCTTTTTTTTGCTTGTCAGTCATTTTCACGGGGTTAGTTACTTCAGATTACTCGATATCAAGCACTCCTACACTCCTTTAGGACATATAAAAAAACTAAATAACACAAACATTGGCGAAAAAATTTTTGTCCTAAAAATCATGAGGGGGCAAATGCCCCCCTGCTCCCCCAAATGACGTCCCTGATAATAATAATAATAATAATAATAATAATAATAATAATAATAATAATAAATAATAATAATAATAATGATTATTATTATTATTACTATTAAATTGCTGTGCAAAAGAAGCCAATAGAAGGCCTGTTGAATAGACGGTATATAGGCCATAGATATGTAAAAATCTAATCGATTTGAAGAAATTCTCCGCCAAAATCCACATTTTCCTTTTGTTCCTTCTTCATTGCTTTAACTTGTGCAAGAATAATCAATAATGTCGTTATCAATTTCGATCTACAGGGTTCGAAATAGAGCACCTCCAAGCCAGTTCATACTACACACTAACGCCATTGACTGTACGAGAACGAGGGACATCAACTAGTCTAAATGAAAGTCCTCCCGAATATCTTGTGGAATGCCTAGTAGGGCGATCGAGGGAAGAGTCGCGTATTAAGATATCTGGTTCAAGGCTTTTATAGACAAGAAAGACAAAGTTGTATAATTAATTGGTCGGGTATAAAGGGTGGCGCAAAAAAGCGGACTATATTAAATGCAATTTACTGTATCCGTTACTTTTTGCCACTGTACGATTAGAACAAGCAGCCGTGATTCCGGTGTCCGTCGCTAGGGGCACGCCACTGGAAGATCAAACGCTAGTTAAAGTTCTGGCGCCATATAAAGGGGCTCTGGTCTTGCTAACGAAGACGAAGAATGACCTGAGGTTATTCAACAGAAACTGGTTTCTGTCACGTGACTTCAGAACTCCGTTGAACGCGTCCTATGCGTCTCTTATACCCATTAATCTGTTGTCCAGCGGAAAGGTTATACGCCGCCACAGCACGCCATTGTATCAGCGAATCTATTTCACACAAGGGATTACTGCAGCGCAACGCGGGTCAATAGGCTACGACCCATTGACCCATCTTTTTACTAGAAACGTGCGCGAAGGTTTTGGTCTTTATGGCCGCGTCGGGAGCGGTCCTGTGGCGCGCTTCGTTATAAAGATATAACGCTGCCTGTCGCTTGAACCAGGAAGTTATCAAAACGTCGCCTGCTATTTGATGAACAGTGCGTTGGCGAAATCTCTTTGGCGCCAGGTTTTAAGGGCGGCTCGGAAGGGCTGGGCGACCTTGGTTGGGTGGGGTCGAGGGTGGAGTGGTGCAGGGTTGCTATTTTAATTTCGGATCAACCATCGACTGATACCAGGTACAAAATTAAAACTATAATGATTACGTCATGTAGGCCTACAGTTACGTCCCGCTATTGTCGCGATAGTGAGGCTACACTGTATTTACGAGAATGCCATTTGAAGACTATGGTTCGTTATCATCCAGTCGAGCATCGTCATCAATCGCTGTCGCAAACATAACCCACCAAACGAAACTTCTATAGCACCTCAACTGCGACAGCACCCCATATTGCCACACCACTATTGCATAGGCTCACTGGAAAATCAGGCCCACTTTTACACAGGGACGTCATTTGGGGGAGGGCAGGGGAGGGCATTTGCCCCCCTGATTTTGAGGGGAAAACATTTTTTTGCCAATGTTTGTGTTATTTTAGATTTTACACACCCTAAAGGAGTGCTTGATGATGTTTAAGTAACCGTGAAAATTGGCTGAAAATCAAAAAAAGGTCGTCAGCTTTTTCGCAAACTTGTAACTTGTCAGGTCGAAAGTGTTTTGCCCCCCCCCCCTGAAAAACAGTGAAATGACGTCTCTGCTTTTCCAGCTTATTTATTCCTGCAGACGATCGATTTGAAGTCATAAACTGTTCCTGTTTGTGCCATCGGTCTTCGAATGAAGCCCCCGTCGATCAGACTGCCCTCTTCATCGTCACCATTCTATAATTATTACTGTATTTTCTACAACAAAGACGGCTAATGCTATGGATTGGGTTCTATAAAATGAACTCATGGAGACAACTCTGGTCTGTCTATCTCTCTGTTCCCATCTCTTTGCCTTGACCTGGCTATCTGCATGACTCGCCATGTGTGCGGCTGCGACTTGCTGCTTCGTGTTTGGCTAGTGAGAACCAGTAACAGATAGCATATATATATATATATATATATATATATATATATATCGATGTCTCTTTTCTCATTAAATCAACTTTCGAACAGACGAAAAATATAGAGGAAAGCAATTCTCTCTCTCTCTCTCTCTCTCTCTCTCTCTCTCTCTCTCTCTCTCTCTCTGAATGCACCCTACCATCTCCACAATCCAATTCCCTGGACACAGACTAGTGTCAGCCCCCTCCCCCACCACCACCTACACCCTCTCTTCTTCCTCGTTGTGATTTCTCCAGAGACGGAGAAATGTCGGGCGTCGGTTGTGGTTTCCTTTATAAGCGCTTCGTTTGACAAACGGCAATTAGACTTTGGGCCGTTGTATACGTATCTTCTTGCTTACTTACTTACTCGAACCAGGTCCCCGGTTGATACTTATCCGTCTGTCCGACGGCAGGCATCGGACAAGAGGATCTGTGCTGATAACGTCGTCCGTAGATAAATCCGCAGACATTAACCGGGATTTTCGATTCGCCTCTCGCAGACGACGAAGAAACGAATCGCGCGTAAATCATACCGGAAACACGTGACCTCCTCCAAGTTGCTATCTGCGTTCCATCTTAGACGACCAATTACACCTCGGTCCAGTTGTATCCCTCGCCGTATAGAAAGGCGCGGAGAGGGGGAGGGAGTGGGGGGAGGAAGGGTCGAGCTACTTCCACAACAAGTTTTCCAACTCATCTCGGAGTGGGTGAGGTTACATGAATTGAACAGTGGTTGTGGATGCTGGATGTGCGTGTGTGTGTGTGTGTGTGTGTGTGTGTGTTTTTGTTTAAGCAGCTAATGTTCGGTATCTTTATATCTAGGATTTTATTGGCCGTTTACGCTGGGATATCACGTGATATATATATATATATATGTGGGATATTATGCAAATTACGTCTATGAATAGGTCTGCTTATTGGTATGCATTGAAACAGCTTTGCTGTGATGCTAACGCGATAGCCTTATGGTTGAAAACCCGAAGATAAAGGGACATTCGTACAAATGGTTAATGGTTATACTCGAACATGTCAACATATCGTCTTATTTCACACGAGTTGATCCCATTTGGTACATAACATGCTGCTGCTGCTGCTACATCACATTGAAACCTGCATTTCTTTCAGGAGATTGTGTGAACAGAGATGCTAAGGGAGTATCAACTACTAGTGTGAATGCTTTTAACAGTTAATTAAGTCCAATGGGCCATTAGATCAGGCATGCCAGGCCTATATGTTAGTCTGGTTTATACGTAGCTAGTTATTTCAGTACAAAAAATTACGAAGAATTTAATATGTGTGCTGTATGACATTGTACAGTCAAAGATAACAGCATCTGTAGTGGAAAAAAAGAAGTTAGACTGAATAGAGGGATGTACGAGTGACAGTGGTTTTCAGCACAGGAGAAGTCACTCAAAATCCAGTTATTAGTAGGCTATTATTAATTTAATTACTATTGTTAATATCATAAAATTAATATTGCAGTGTTTAGGGGAGGCACTTTTCAGTTACACTTTCCTATTCGTTCAGCTATCATCGGCAAAATAATATCAATTACTAATTATGCACTTTTATAGCGCCATCTATAATACCCTTAGTCATATCGGGCATCTTATAATACCCTTAGGGTAACCATGTGTGTGTCTTGATGAGAACAGCCTTGCGTAGAATGAATTTTTCAATGTGCTCGAAGGCAAATTTAATTAATTATATCTTCATCGGAGAACATTAGTGGCGTTATTTTTCCGATCGAATGACAGGAACTGCCTCCGGGCAAGATCATTGACATCAAATTGTCAGAATAATTGATAACTAACTTATCGTTCGCTTCGTCGGTCGAGGTCTTTGCAACGTGCTCGGAAAATTTCAATAAATTCGCCGGATGAAATAATCTGGCGGATCTAAGGTCCCGAAAGTTCTCATTCCAAACTATTGAATTCATCATCACGTGTTCTCTGTCTTTTGACAGGTTCAAGAGCTCCATTGTTTCCATTTGTCTCTGTGTGTCTGTCTGTCTGTCTGTCTCTCTCTCTCTCTTTCTCTCTCTGTGTCTGTCTGTATCTCTCTGTGTCTCTGTCTTTGTCTCTCTGTATCTCTCCCACTTTGTTTCTCTCCCCTCTTTCTGTCTCTCTGGGGATCTCTCTCTCTCTCTCTCTCTCTCTCTCTCTCTCTCTCTCTCTTTCTGTCTGGCTCTGTCTCTGTCTCTCTGTATCTCTCTGTGTCCTCTGTCTTTGTCTCTCTCTCTCCCATGTTTTCTCCCTCTCTGTCTGTATCTCTCTCTCTGGCTCTGTCTGTCTGTTTCTGTCTGTCTATGTTTCTGGCTGTCGCTCTGTTTGTCTCTGTCTGTCTCTGTTTCCCTTTCTATTCTTTGATTTCTGCATAGGTATTGCGTGGCTGTGCATCTGTTTCCATCATCCAGTCCCATAGAATCTTCCTTGGTCTGCATTGTCATTTTTTTACCTACTACAGTAGAACTTCGTTATAACGTACTTAGCGGCGGATCGGTCTGTAAAAATTTAGAACGCAATATATCCGAGGCACGTTATAGGCCTATCCAGGTACCATCCAATACGATAGTACATCACACGAAACCTTACATGGCTGTACGTTATAAACGAAAAGACGTTATGTTATAACCGGGTCCGCTATAACGAAGTTCTACTCAGTGGCGTAGCCAGCTTTTGCAAAGTGGGGTTGTTAACTGAAGGCACTATGCAACTGAACACTGAAGCCGCGGCCGACCCCTCCCCCACTACCCTCCTCTTCAACAAAAGTCAACGGATTTATATAAATTGTGTGGGTCATATTTTTTTAAAGTGGGGTTGTTTGAACAACCCCAAACAACCCCGTGCGACGATGCTCGTTCTACTGTATATGATTCCCTCCATTACTTTTCCAAGCAATGATTCTCTTCTTAGATTCCCTTAGAACATGTCCTGTTGCCCTGTGTTCTTTTGATAGTGTTAATCAGCCATCTCTGATACCAAGCAGCCATCTTTAATAGCTCCTCGTTTGATTTCTTATTTTCCCACGTCATCTTCCTTTATGGCCACACAAACATTTCGAATGCTTCCAGCTTCAGCATATTCTTTGTGCTTTTCCGTTATTACCATGATTTTCATTTATAGTGGTTTTTCCTCGTGTCATGTCCCTTGGATGTGTCAGTTGATTTGTCCCTCATTCTTTGTATCTCTCTTTACTCCCTGCCACCATCGCCTTCATACAGTATATAGCTTGCACTAGTTTACCTCCAATGTACTTTCTCCCCCTAATGCCTCTTTTATGAATTCTATGTAAAAATTTTGGCGTAGTAGTGGAAGAGCTCTGTCCGGACCCTCTTTCTATTATTCCTGGCTTAGGTTCATCACACTCATTTGTATTGTCCGTTCCATGTATAGATTCCTAGCCAGCCTCCTGTCTCTCCAGCCTTTTAGTGCTTTGAATAATTTAGGCAATTCGTAAGGAGCGGGAAGTTAGCAGAGTGGTAACGACACTGGACGATAGAGCAGAAGAAGGTCGCGGGTTCGATACCCACAGGAGCCCTAAGGTCGACTCAGCAACACGTGGGTCTGGAGAAAAGTAATGGCAACCTACCCCAGATTAATGGTTTGTACCACCTATACGTCGCCCATTGCCCAGGCCGAAGATAAGCGCCGGAACCCAACGCTCGGACTCGAGTACGGGACCTACCTTTACCTTTTACCTTTTGGTCACGTGCCTTTTCCTCGCCCCTCCTCCTCCTCCTCTTCCTCGTCACTAAGTCGGTGCCTATTGGATATAATCGATCTTCAGTTATAAACCATTGACTATTGTTTATGGACTCCACACGAACTGACGCTTTTTTAGCTGCCAACTGACGATACGCTGTCGTCGAAAAGACCTCTCTCATACAGTATACAACAATGGCGTGCAAAAGTCTAGAACCACCTTTTGCAATTAATTTTGCCATTATTTTTGCAATCGTTTTGATTTATCTTGTCTTGAGAAAGAGAAGAAATACAATAGATGGAAAGACATTTTTAAAAAGAGAAGTGAAATACAGTGGCGTTTAAAAGTCTAGAATCACCTCTCGTTTTGCGGTCATCTTCTGGATTCTTTTGCAATTATTTCTACGACTATTTTGAGTTCCTGCGTTGATTCGAGAAATGGAGGGAAGTAATAAAAGAAAATAAGCAGAAGTAGACCAGATGAAGAAGACAATATCTAAACGCGGATGAGGTTCCAAACTTTTGTACACCACTGTAGTTACATCCGGCAGTAATCCATAGCTTGAATCTGCCTTAGCACAAGCATCCATTGACGACCGCCTAACCAATCAGATGCCAGATTCTGTTGATAGTGGCGCTATATAATGGGGCGTCGTCGTCTACTGGCGCTAGAAAAGCGTCTTGCAGCGACCCCTTTCGACGAAACAAATACTCGCAGAGTTCCAACATCAGCTTCACATTTCTATTAACATTGAGAATTTTCGCGTCACAGCTTCTTACCTGTTCGCGCTTCGGGAATTAACCTTAGTTTTCTCCCTCAGGTGAAAACACCCGGTTTTTTTTACAAAACGCCACTTATAGCGGGAAACGCCATATACGATGCATTCCACCGAAGATTGGAATCTACTCGATGACGTCACCACATCGGCGGCCGCCGCAAAATCCGCCAACCGGACGTACGACCACACCTGTGACGTAGTCGTAGACCGGAAAGACTTCTCCAACATCGTCTACGCGATGACGTCAACCGCCTGCGTCATCGTCGGTCTCCTTGGCAACGCGCTCAGCATCTCCGTCTTCTCCGCATCGCCGATGAACGACGTATCGAGCAGCGTCTACCTGTTGGCCCTCGCCCTCTCCGACGCCCTCTACCTGGTGACCGTCTTCCTCGGTAAGACCCTCACCTTCCTCAGGTGCTTCGGGTTTGTCTCGGCGTACGTCGACATCGTCAACTCCAGTCAGATGGCGTGCGTTGCACTTCAATACCTGAGCGACCTGTTTTCAGACTTCTCCACCTGCCTGATCCTCGCGTTTACCGTCGAACGGTGTGTGGCCGTCTACTTGCCGACCAGGTGGAAGGCCCTGTGCACCGTCAGGAGGGCTCGGGTCACGACGGCCGTCTTACTGGCCGCGGTTGCTCTGGTCATCTGCCCGCACCACGTCCTCTTCATCGGCCTCTATCGCAGCCCGGACCTATGCGCCGTGGTCGAGAAACACGAGGCGGTCTTCGCCTTCATCTACTTCTTCGAGATGCTCTGCTTCCGGATACTTCCGGTTTCCTCCATCGCGCTCCTCAACCTCCTCATCGTCATCCGACTGGGACGCATTTCCAGGAACAAGAAGAAGAAGAAGAACAGGATCGAGAACGCGGATTCTAAGAGCGACAGGTGGTTCCGGATGACGGCGATGCTAACGGTCGTCTCGTCCGCCTACATCTTCCTCCACACTCCGGTCCTCGTCCACTTCGTCGTGACCCGTATGCACCGGTCCGGGTGGGTCGACCTGACCCGCACGACCATCTTCACGACCCAGAACTACGCCCGGTCCATGTACCTGGTGGGCTTCGCGGTCAACTTCTTCCTGTACACGGTCGGGGGAAAGGCGTTCAGACAGCAGTTGATGCAGACGATGAGATGCGGGAGAATTAGAAGGGACAGGGAGGTAGAGAAGAAGAAGAAGAGAAGGAGGAGGAGATGCTCGTCAACCAACACTACAGAACACATCACCATAAGCATCATCGAATGAGAGAAACAGACAGACAAAGATAGAAAGACATGGATAGACAGAGATGATGGAAATAGAGAGAGAGAGAGAGAGAGAGAGAGAGAGAGAGAGAGAGAGAGAGAGAGAGAGAGAGAGAGACGGATAGATAGACAGACAGAGAGGTGGGAGAGAGAAGTAGAGAGAGAACGACACATACAGATACAGACACAGACAGAGTCAGATACACAGACCGATAGACACAGACTCTGACATAGACAGAGAGAGAGAGAGAGATACATGCAGAATGCAGAGAGACAGAGCTACAGACAGATAGAGTTAGAGATACAGGCGGGATAGAGAAAGACATAAGGAGGAAAATGCAGAGAAACATGAAGAGAGACATAAAGACGGAGATAAGAATAGAAAGAGGTAGACGAGAGAAAGAATAAAATACTCCATGGGAAGCAGAGGTAGTTATGCTCTCTCTCTCTATATATATATATATATATATATATATATATATATATATATATATATATATATATATATATATATATATATATATATATATATATATATATATATATACGAAGAGAAGGAGAAAGGAAGAACATAAGAGAATACAGACAATACTTTTGTAAAAATCTTGTAGAAAAACACAAAAGAGAATCTATTCTATGTTTAAAATAAATTGTAGTTTCACAGAGAAATCCATTAAAACAGCAATTGAATGGTTTCAACTGAAAAACATCATCATCGTCGTCATCATCATCATCGTCATCACCGTCGTTGTCATCGTCATCATCATTACTATTTATTGGTTCAATGTACAACAGGTTGCATAGACAACAAAAACAATTATTAATTATTAATTCGCTGTGTGCATAGAGAAGCCAATGGAAGGCCCGTTGAACAGTGGGTGTCTAGAACTCTAGACATGTAAAATTCTCAGCAAAATGAAGAAATACCGCAACAGAAACCACAATTTCCTCTTGTTCCTTCTTCACTGCTTTGAATCGTGCAAGAATAACCACTAACAGCCTTCTCTGCTCCACTCCACAGCGCTCGAAATAGGACACCTCTCAGCCATTTCACACAACACACTGACTGTATACGAGAACTAGGGACATTAAAAGAATGAAAATCCCCCGCAGAATATCTTGTGGAATGGTAAGTAAGTCGAACTAGGGACGAGCCATGTGTCTTAATGTAGATTACATAGTATTCAAAGCACACATACACACACACACACACACACAAATGCAGCAGTACACAACGAGGACGTTGGGAACCATATAACCACAGAAGCATGAGTAATCCTTTGACAATGACACGTGTCGTCGTCGTCATCCAACGTAAGAATTCCTATATTAGTCCATCTTTCAAACGGATCCGTCATGTAAATTGACAGCATCATGCAGGTTGCGATCTAAGGTTTGTCTTCGTCACGTCTAGTGCAGGAAGCAATGCATGAAGCAATTCATTCTTTGGCAAAAGTGTCACGTAATGCATTATTGCAACACTAACTATACTGTATATATACAGCTGTATATATATAAATATAAATTTATATATATATATATATATATATATATATATATATATATATATATATATAGAGAGAGAGAGAGAGAGAGAGAGAGAGAGAGAGAGAGAGAGAGAGAGAGGGAGAGAGAGAGAGACCTAAGATAATATATTATGTAGTCTGTGGTGGTCAAGGTTGTAGGTCCAGATAGGCAGTTGCAATCAGCAATGTATTTTTATGGAGGATGATAACAAGATTTGCGGTGGATAGAATGCAGGCCTATAGAGTAAGGATTTCGCCATGAGATTTCTTGAAAAGAATCGTTTTAATTTCTTTTCGGAAAGTTTGTGGAGTGATGGCCAATGGCGACTGAGGAGAAGCAGAGTTATTGATCACGTGACTCTCTAAAACAGCAAACCCAACCCAAGTCAAAGTCCCTTCAAAATTCCCGTCCACATACTCTCCCTCTATCTCGCTAACCCTCTTTTCTTCTATCTATCTCCCTCTATTTCTCTATCTCTCTCTTTTCCTCTGCCTTCATTCTATTTGTTAAAACAGCGAATGCCATCGGCGTAAACTAAGTTCTATTAGGCCTCTAGGCTCGAGCCCCCGCCCCCCCACTCTTTGACAGACTGCCATAGAAAAGAGGAAGGTATAGGGGTTGGGCCCTCATTGTTTCTTCCAAGTCTACGCCGATGTTCCTCACTGACCCCATCCGAAAAATTCCCTTCTGTATTGTGCAAGTCATACGACTGGGTAGGCCTACCAGCCCGAATGGGAGGGGGCAGTGTTCCCTCGAAGCGACGCAAACGGAAACCACCGACGCCAATGAACCTGGTTACTCTAACAACAGGACAATGCTGAAATGGACGCAACTTAGCAAACGTAGACTGAAAAATTCTAGTCGTTACTATTCGACAGATGGCTTACTGTATACCTCTAACCTTGTCAACGGTTAAAGGTATACAGTAAGTATTAGGGGATGTAGCAGTACACACAGCAATACAATCAGTGAGCAATTAAGAAGAAGAAAAAGAAAAAGAAGATGAAGAAGAAGAAGAAGAAGAAGAGGAATAAGAAGAAGAAGAAGATGATGATGATGATGATGATGATGATGATGATGATGATGATGATGATGATGATGATGATGATGATGATGATGATGATGATGATGACACATCTGACACACGCTGACACAGGATGCCTATCCAGTGCGGAATTAGTTCAGTGGCTAAAGTCCATAAAAGCCAAGAATCGTTCACTTCTGGATAAAAGCATGCCACTTGGCACAGTTATAGGGTACATGGCCCAGAACAATTTCCTCAAAGGATGCACAAGTTTTTGTTATCTCTTACCATGCAATTTGGCACCATAAATTTTCTTGATAATTTGTAAAAAAAATTCCGCTTGATCTGCAGTACGTAGACAAATGACAATCGATACAGTGCCAAATAAACAATACTAAGTAATAATAATAATATTGTGCTTATAGAGTGTACAGATATGAATATTATCATTTCATGTCGTTTTTACTCCGAAACAAAAATACGAAAAGGGTAATTCCGCATCAAATCAAAACGCTTTTGAATAAAATCGGACGCCACCATCTCAGATTGTGATGAAAACTGGCAAAATAATTTGTTCATACCCATGAGCAATGTCGCCAATAGCATTCTCTGTAGATAAAAATGTCGTTTAAAATGTTCAATTTACGCATTAGAGAATATCTCAGGCAAAATTCTCAATGACAAGAACTTTTGATCTACAAGAGATAATGGACTAATTTTTGAAAAAACTTGATTAGCAGGTGCTCTTCGCTTCTCTATCAAAAATGAAAACCATTCAAACGTCTGCCAATGTCATTCACTGTAGTTTAAATATGTTCTTAAAAATGTCCAATTTACGCATTAGAGAATACCACAGGCAACATTCTGAATGACAAGCACTTTTGTTCTACAAGAGAAAGTGGCCTACTTTTTGAAAATCTTGATTAGCAGGTGCTCTTCACTTCTCTGTCAAAAGTGCTAGCCATTCAACCGTCTGCCAATACCATTCTCTGTAGGTTAAAAATGTCCTTTAAAATGTCCAATTTACGCATTAGAGAATACCACAAGCAAACTTCTGAATGCCAAGCACTTTTGATATAAAACTAGATAGATTGGTATTGGCAGACGTGTGAATGGCTAGCACTTTTGATTTTCGTACCCTATAACACGGGGTACCCCTACCCCTAGCCCTATGGGTACCACTACTCCTAGGGGTACCCCTACCTCTAGTCATACCCCTAGGTGTACCCCTACCCTTAAGTTTACTCGAATGCCTCTGGACAGAATGTTACTAAATTATAAGAAGGGTCAATGTTCAAAATTTCATGCTTTTATCCACAAAATGAACAATCATACGGCTTATCAAATGTACTATTAAGCATGGAGAATTACTACTACGGCCACTTCTAGCACTACTACTATTATTATTACAAAAACAGCAGCAACTACTGCTACTATAACTACTACTACTATTACTACTACATCTGCTAATAATAATAATTCAGATTGAAAGTCGTCTAGGACAGTATGGAGAACGGTTAAGGAAAACGACGCACTACGCCTTTAAAAAGGAGCACTACGCCGTAAGCATGGATCACTACTACGACCTTTTCTAGCACTATTACTACTTTTACAACAACAACAACAATAACTACTAGTAATAATAATAATAATAATAATAATAATAATAATAATAATAATAATAATAATAATAATAATCAAAAACAAGTAATAATAATAATAATAATAATAATAATAATAATAAAAGCCCAATTTTCCAATAGCTGTGAAAGAATAATCAATAATCATTCAGATTGAAGAGTCTCCTGGATATCTGGTTCATTATAGGCCTACAACAGGTTTAATAGACATCAAAAACAAGTTTTATACCAATTATTCGCTGTGTGAGAGAAGCCAATTGAAGGCCTGTTGAAAAGAGGATTTATAAGGCCTTGATATCGAAAAATCTAATCAATTTGAAGAAATTCTCCGACAAAACCCACATTTTCCACTTGTTCCTTCTTTACTGCTTTTAGCTGTGAAAGAATAATCAATAATATCATTCTCAATTCCGATCTACAGGGTTCGAAATAGAGCACAACCAGCCATTTCATACAACACAATAATGCCATTGACTGTACGAGAACGAGGGACATCAACTAAATGAAAGTCCTGCCGAATATCTTATGGAATGGCTAGTAGGGTGATCGAGGGAAGAGCCTCGTATTAAGATATCTGGTTCATTATAGGCCTACAACAGGTTTAATAGACATCAAAAACAAGTTTTATACTAATTATAATAAGAGCGTTTAATAATGACACGAAATGGTGATCCTAACGAAGTACAGCTTGCTATAAGATATACAACAATTCAGAGGAGTTTAAAACGAATTAAAACCACATTTTCTTGTGTGCCCATCTTTATTGAGTCAAATACTTCCGGGACAATCAGTATATTCCATCTCAATTTTATTCTAGACCTTTCGAAATGCCACAAAATGGTGAGCCTAATGAATACAGCACGCTATAGATATACAACAATTCAGAGGAGTTTGAAACGAATTAAAACCACATTTTCTTGTGTCCCCATCTTCAATGCGTCAAATAGTTCCGGGATTGTCAATATATTCCATCTCAATTTTATTCTAGAGCGTTATAAATGCCACAAATTGGTGAGCCTAATGAAGTACAGCATGCTATAAGATATACAACAATTCAGAGGAGTTTCAAACGAATTAAAACCACATTTTCTTGTGTCCCCATCTTCAATGCGTCAAATCATTTTGGAATTGTCAATATATTCCATCTCAATTTTATTCTAGATCGTTATAAATGCCACAAAATGGTGAGCCTAATGAAGTACAGCATGCTATAAGATATACAAGAATTCAGAGGAGTTTCAAACGAATTAAAACCACATTTTCTTGTGTCCCCATCTTCAATGCGTCAAATCATTTTGGAATTGTCAATATATTATATCTCAATTTTATTGTAGTAATAACAATACTAATACTAATACTACTAATACTACTACTACTACTACTACTACTACTACTACTACTACTACTACTACTACTACTAATAATAATAATAATAATAATAATAATTCAGACTGAAAGTCGTTGACGACGGTATGGAGCACTACTAAGAAAAAAAGGCGCACTGCGCCGTAAAAAAGGAGCACTGCGCCTTATAGTTCAGTGGCTAAAGTCCATAAAAGCCAAGAATCGTTCACTTCTGGATAAAAGCATGCCACTTGGCACAGTTATAGGGTACATGGCCCAGAACAATTTCGCCAAAGGATGCACAAGTTTTTGTTATCTCTTACCATGCAATTTGGCACCATAAATTTTCTTGATAATTTGTAAAAAAATTCCGCTTGATCTGCAGTACGTAGACAAATGACAATCGATACAGTTCAAATAAACAATACTAAGTAATAATAATATAATGTGCTTATAGAGTGTACAGATATGAATATTATCATTTCATGTCGCTTTTACTCTAAACTAAAATACGAAAAGGGTAATTCCGCATCAAATCAAAACGCTTTTGAATAAAATCGGACGCCACCATCTCAGATTGTGATGAAAACTGGCATAATTGTTCATACCCATGAGCAATGTCGCCAATAGCATTCTCTGAAGATAAAAATGTCCTTTAAAATGTTCAATTTACTCATTAGAGAATATCTCAGGCAAAATTCTCAATGACAAGAACTTTTGATCTACAACAGATAATGGACTAATTTTTGAAAAAACTTGATTAGCAGGTGCTCTTCGCTTCTCTGTCAAAAATGCAAACCATTCAAACGTCTGCCAATACCATTCACTGTAGTTTAAATATGTTCTTAAAAATGTCCAATTTACGCATTAGAGAATACCACAGGCAAAATAATATTCTGAATGCCAAGCACTTTTGATATAAAACTAGATATATTGGTATTGGCAGACGTGTGAATGGCTAGCACTTTTGATTTCCCTACCCTATCACATGGGGTACCCCTACCCCTAGCCCTATGGGTACCACTACCCCTAGGGGTACCCCTACCTCTAGTCATACCCCTAGGTGTACCCCTACCCTTAAGTTTACTCGAATGCCTCTGAACAGAATGTTACTAAATTATAAGAAGTGTCAATGTTCAAAATTTCATGCTTTTATCCACAAAATGAACAATCATACGGCTTATAAACTGTACTAAATCTGCCTTTGGATGTCTTAAGAGTTTCTTGGATAAGGGCCCTGAATGGCGTAGTCGCCTCAAGTACAGCCACCGAACGGATTCCAACAGCACCGCCGCCAGGTTCCAGACCCCCCACCAATCATCGTCGATTAGTCTGACAGATAGTAATGTCACTTAAAATCCTGTCAACGCAAGCAGTATCTTCAAGCTTAATTCTAATGAAATTCAAATGAGTCTGACAGAGGGGTCATCCACATTTACGCCTTAGTAGCCTAAAGCGGTACAGGTCGAATGATACCAGCCCCGCTCCCAGATACCATGCCCCCAAGACAAAATCAGTTAAAACAGGAAGGACGGAAGGGAGGAAGGGAGGAAAGAAGGAAGGAAGGAAGAAAGGAAGGAAGGAAGGAAGGAAGGAAGGAAGGAAGGAAGGAAGGAAGGAAGGAAGGAAGGAAGGAAGGAAGGGAAGGAAGGAAGGAAGGAAGGGAGGAAGGAAGGAAGGAAGGAAGGAGGGGAGGAGGGAGGGAGGGAGAGGGAGGGAGGAGGAGGGGGAGGGAGGGAGGGAGGAAGGAAGGAAGGAAGGACGGAAGGAAGGAAGAAAGGAAGGAATGAATGAATGAAGGAAGGATATATCCGACGCACTATTTAGGCCTAAGCCTCTTGTGTGAATTTATGACAGTCGAACTGACGATATAACTTATCGATTCGAAACTTATCGATTACATTCGGCGAGGGGGATGGAAACAAGGCTTCCTCTGGCGACCGGCGGCGGAAGCGAATATCGGAATCTCGCGAGATCTCGGCCGAGAGCGAAGACGGTCGTTGATTGGACCGAACCTGAATTTTGACATAATTTATTTCCTCGCCGCCAGAGGCACCACTGACGCACACACGTTGACGGCCCTAGTGCATTAAAAAGGCTGCGGCGACGATCACGGCAAAGCGCACCGGATGCAATAAGGTGCAAAAACTCGTCCGTATTTTATCTATCCGACGAAAGTACTGATTTTTTGTATATAAAATCCTGAATCGCATATTCTCTAAGTTACCGTGTTTGGAAAATCGTACGCTACCCGGTGCTAATTGTCCGGTCGATTGGGAAGTGGAAAACGAAACGCCACATTTGGATGGAAGTGGACAATAGGGAAGAGTCCACAGGAAGACGGAAGACACAGACACACGGACATCCAAGCGGTCAAGCGAGAAGAACAGTGACACGTCCTGTAATATTAAGACTCGATGATTCACCCTAACCACGGCTCCTGGGCCAGGCCCCGTGTGTGTTGGCCCTAGCCCTGGCCCTGAACATCGCTGGTGGTAGATTTTACGGTCCCTACCGGACCCTTTCGTCCCTTTTTTGTCAAAAAATAATGGGAAATCCGGAGCGAAAAAACGCAAGATGTAAGTCATGTTTTAGTGACCGACAAACCTCAGTAGCACACACAAGGTACGTTCAAGAATTATTTCAGATATTTTAAACGCGTCAAAAATATATCGTCTTTAATTCTTATTTAGCTAAATTTAAATAACTAATGCTCGCGATTTATGTGCAGTCAGTAAGTATCATGATGCACAAAAGGTTTATGCGTGGCGGCGCTATGCAAATCCTAGATAACCACTTAGATATGGCGGAATTAAATCAAGTAGTGTGCTTAGCTTACTCATTTCAATGATGTACAGTTTCATATGTTTCATATGAGATGCACCTGTTTGGCTTGGCCTAACCCCCCCCCTTCCCCAAAAGATTGTTCCCCGCTGATGGGTTTTTATTGAAAGAAATATATGCAAATGAGCGCAGACAGTTTCAAGTTGGCATCTATCTGCCATAACCGAGGTGCTCCATGCACTGAATTTCTGCTGGATGACGGTCTGAGATTACTTTCAAATTAATCATGTAGCGCAATTATTAGTCTCATCGGTTGTTATCACAGCGTCCGGAATTGCGTTGTAATTTCGACGCCCATAGCTATAGGGGACAAAGACCAGTTACTTAGCCATATAATCATCTCCCATGCAAAATACGTCACGTGACAAATGAGATACCCGCCATGCATAAGCATCGTTTGTAGCCGAATGTAGATCCAATGTTATAATGCAATGTATGTGAAAAATAGCGCTTGACATCTGAACAGTAACCCTAATGAATTACAGTGAAACTCGTTTACTACTACTACTACTACTACTACTACTACTACTACTACTACTACTACTACTACTACTACTACTACTACTACTACTACTACTACTACTACTACTACTACTACCACTACCACCACCACTTACTACTACTACTACTACTACTACTACTACTACTACTACTACTACTACTATTATTATTATTATTATTATTATTATTATTATTATTACTATTATTATTACTATTAGCGTTATGGCAGAAAACAGTGATATGCGCCGCAGTATGACCACCACAAATCATTATCTTTTCGAGATAGTCAATGATAACTTCCGGCTCCATACAGACTCCCGGATCCAGCCGAAACCCTGGGGAGTCTGTTACCACAGGGATTTTACAACAACAACCCCTGCTGCCACCTGGTGAGCAGTTTTAGTCAGTTCTAAGGTTATGACAGGCGATCATGGTCAAAATTTAATATCGAAACATGCATGTTCTCTTGTCATTGTTAATCCGAACCTGCTTTGCTTTCTATCTCTCGTCGCCATGGCAACTAACAAGTCACCTGACCTCGAATTATCACCTTATTTCCGGCACGGCAACTTCCACCCCCACCCCCACCTCATCCACCCTGGAGAGACGGATCGTAAGTATGATACATGTTCAAGGCGTTTGGGCTGTTATTATTACGACTAACGCTGGAATTTACTTTGGCTAGAAAGATACACGCAGGCGGACAGAGACGCATCCAAAGAGACAGACGCGATGTTAGCTTCGTCATGCATTCCACCTCTGGCGCGCCGCCCCTGCCTCCCTTCCCCCTCCCCCGCCCAAAATCCAAGTCCAAATCACTGGGGAGATGCTCCTCTTCCCCCCCCCCGCCCGTCGCTGCTCGAGCCGCTGGCCGGGTGTGCATTGAACAGCCGCCCTCGAGTACTAACACAGCCTTCGTTCAATACCGGGCCTGTACCACTATTATACTTGGAGGCGGCCGACAATCTCAAATTGACCAATCACTGATGTAAAATAACTAAAATATGCTGTGGTTGAGTTGGCGAGTTGCTATACGAGCACAAGCCTCCGACAAATCTAATGGTTCCGGCCCGATTGTTAACGATGGCAATGGCCCTTAGAACCAGACAATGAGGACCTTTAGACACACACAGAGCGCGGAGGGAGGGTACCTTACACATACAGTAAAAACTGTCTGTGGGTTTAAATGGCCACAATTTATTACTAATATTGCTTATTTTAAACTTTCTGTTTACTTGCTATATATATATGGACAAAACGGCGCATATGGACATACATTGGACGGCTCTTACATTAGGCCTTCAGTTATGATATAGACTTTAATCTCTGTCTGTCTGTCTGTCTGTCTCTCTGTGTCTGTCTCAGTCTCTCTCTCCCTCCCTCCCTCTCTCTCCCATCGTTATCTCTGTCTCTACTCTCTTTTTCATCCGGTTTTCGTTTTTCTAGTCACAGGATCCTCTTACACCCAAACCCAATCGCAAAAGGATACTCATTGAGTAGTCGTCGTTGTCGTCGTCGTATCACCATCGTCTTCGTTGTTGTCATCATCGTCGTCGTTGTCTTGCAGAGTGATTGACGGTCGGATAGACGGAAGGATAGAATAATTTCAATGGACGGACGAATGAAACGAAGAAGCTGATCATTATGGATTATCTAAACACGCCGTTTAACTCGCGGACTTTGATCATCCTCTCTCTCCTCCTCCTCTTCATTTCCTCCTCCTTCGTGTCTGGGGTGGAACCGAAAGCCCCGGGCGTACGCAGGGTCATAGGTAAGTGGGTCGACATCTCCCTAAACACTCCCCAATTTCTATTCTCACCGATTACTTTCACCGGACACTGTTGTGTTAGTAAAATAAGAGTTAACATACAGAAATATTGACTAAACACACTACCACCACCACCACCACTACTACTGCTACTGCTACACTATTACTACTATTACTACTTCTACTCCTACTACTACTAGTCTACTATTACTGCTACTACTACTACTACTACTACTACTACTACTACTACTACTACTACTACTACTACTACTACTACTACTACTACTACTACTACTACTACTACTACTACTACTACTACTACTACTACTACTACTACTACTACTACTACAACTACTACTACTAACAGTAATAATAATAATAATAATAATAATAATAATAATAATAATAATAATAATAATAATAATAATAATAATAATAAGTCAATATTGACAAAAATAACTGGGTTTCGAGTGATATACCGGTAGTAACAACTCTCTTGTGTTAAAACCCCAACAATAAATGCCAATTCAAGAAACACTAGCACAGAAAGGTTGAAAGTTTTGGTAACTTTTTAGTAACAAAACAAGTTACTATTACTGGTTTACTGCTTGTAGAATATAATGCACAATATTAGGCTGGACAAGTGCTCAATATTACTGGTTTCTGTGGAAAGGTTGTCTATATTGCTATAAAGCAATGGTCAGTGAACTATATTGTAGAAATTCAGTGAAATACAGCATGATGAAAATTTTATGACACTCTCTGTGTCTATCTATCTATCTCTGTCTGTCTGTCTGTCTGTCCGTCTCTCTTTCTTCAGTCAGTTGATATTGTTGACATGGATAACATAATCTTGTATTGTAAAACCGGTATTATATCCGATTACTATTTTAGTTCAGTGTTTGTAGAACAATTATGCTATACTGTTGCACTCCCAGGATACTCAATTTCGTTGATTTTACTATGCACAAAATTTAATAGCGTACCGGTAGTTGTTTGAAAAACATGATACAGTTGAATAATGAATATGATATGATTTTTAAACAGAATTTGTTGAAGATTCGAACTCTTGTACAGTATAATCCTATTATAACATGTTCTGTTATGACCAGGGCACGATTTGTATGGGGAAGGGGAAATTTCCCCCCCCCACTGCCCAACTGCATCCCCTACTGCTACATCCCCACCACTACATCCCCCCACTGCTACATTTCCCAACAACTACATCCCCCAAGCTCGACATACCCCCCCCCCCATTGCTCCAGGTCACAAATCGCACCCTGGTTATGACGAAGACTCAGTTATGAAGACAGCAAAATCTAATGAGATCTTACAGCATCCTCTAACTCTAGTAGGCACAGGTGTTATTTAGGAAAGCAGTTTAATAAGTAAGCACGTCGCAGAAATTGATGCTTAATTTAATGAAAATACTGAATGTAACTGTATGTCAACTATATGTAATAATAATAATAATAATAATAATAATAATAATAATAATAATAATAATAATAATAATAATAATAATAGACAACACAGCCAATTACCAGTAATTACATGTATAGCTATGGCTATATAAAATTATTAAGTTTCTAAGAATAAGCAGCTACTGCGGATCTACACTCAAAAGCGCTATATAAATTCAAAAAGAATATGCTTACTTTCTTACTCACCGATCACTTGATATCTATCAATGTATGAGCTGATTGCAGAATATTATAGATGTGCTATAAAAGTGAATTATTATTTTATAATTATTGGTACTATGGAGTATTCTACGGTTGAACTATGGAACAATTACTGCCTGCATTGTCTAAGTCAGTGCTTCTCAAACTGTTAAGGTTAGCGGAATAGCGGACCAGTAGAACCCTTTCCTGTGGCACCCGGGACCCAAGCCATTTCAAAAGTTCTTCCTATTACGTGACCCTAAATATGTCGTTAAATGCATGCATGTTTAACCTATTCTTGGTTCTGTATATATGGAAATATTGCAGTGTTAACAAATGACTAATAAGAAAATAACTTCTAAACAACTAACAGTAACTGCTTTATGTGCAAGGTGGGCGGGTTTGTTATTAAAGGTTTATAAAATTTGCTTAGTTTTCTTGACTCGTGCCGCGGACCACCACTTAGGGAAGCGCGGTCCGGTTGCGGTCCGCGGACCGCCACTTTAGGGAGCACTGATCTAAGCCGTCGTCTAAACTGCTCTGTTTATCGTCTGCTTTCTGATTACGTTTTTGGAATCTGTGGAACTTTTGTCTCTGGCGAATGTAAAGCCGCGAGACCAAAAGTTCAGCGACAAATTCTTTGTGAACCAGCGTTGGCGGCGTGTCTATAATGGGTACCAGTCTTCAGAGCTTATCGTCACACTCATCGGGTGGGGTGGGGGTGGGGGAGAGGTGCAGTAAATTGTGGTTGGCAGGTGGAAGCATTGTTCCCAAGGAGACCATCATCATCTGCTGTATATTTATTCCCAGGGCAATTGTTCCCAAGGAGACCATCATCATCTGCTGTATATTTATTCCCAGGGCAATGTTCCACTCTAATTACATATCCCATTCCGAAGACGGTTCTTGCCTTAAATGTCAGCAATAAAGAGTTCCAGTTGTCTTTTCTGTCTACCACAGCGCCCATGGTCATGCTCCTTCTGACCAGTGTTTATCCAGGCCTACTAGGGGCAGATTCCCCACAACAAACCTCAAAATCATCCCCTCCCCCCGAAAATTTAGTTGGGCACTGACACAAATTTTTGCATTGAAGTGTGTCTCTTCCCTTCCAGCCAAGTCAACCCCACCCGCCAAAGGCCTGGAGTCTGGATAAAACACTGCTTTTGACAGATATGCTGACGTAGAATCATGACAGTCAATTGCTGAAGACTGTAATCATGTAATGTAATTATGTATCGAATACCGACTGACATTGATTGTGCATGTATCGATATATAGAGGTGTTGAAACTGTACCTCTTATAATACACAGAATTCAGATGGCTCATCTCATTATGCCGATTAAAAATGGGTCGAAGAATCGAGGAATGACAGACGGAGGAGTTGACAGAGGATGGGGGTGGGACCTCCCGTGACCTACTTACAAAGTAGGTCAAGGTCTCGGCTGCTCAGACAGAGCATCGAATATTCAATACGCCATGTCAGACCAAGGTACAGTTACTGGTGCTGCTGCTGCTGCTGCTGCTGCTGGAGAACTGAGCAACGCTGCTTATTCCAGCACCGAAGGAACAAGACAGTATGACGTATGAACTAAAAATAGACTCGCTGGGAACGGACGTTACCATAGCAACGGCGAACGATAGCGAAACGGCTTCAATAGAAACTGAGACTAAATTCAGAAATGCAGAGCTCTAACGACTGTGTACAAAAGTGTACAGCGTAAGCTACAAAGTGTACAAAAGTCAATGTATTTACAGTAAATGCATAGGTTCAACCGTCTCTCATTAACAGAAGCTTCAGGTCAGTTTAAACCAGTACATATATCTGGAACACAAGGGAAGTACAGTAATACCCCGATTATACCGAATCTAACGCTATACCACACTACATGAACCCGGTCCACGAATGTGACAATAAGCAGGTTCTACTGTAGGATCTGGTGAGTAGGAAATAAATAAAAGCGTTCCAACTCCGGAACAACCGTTCTGTGCAGCGCCATCTGCAGCATCTGTACCAAGTTAACAACCGCAGCCCTTGTCATGTAACATACAGGTCTCTATATACTATATAGCATATGAACGAACTGGAGCAGATGAGGAGGGGAAGGATGCTATATCCCCCATAGCATCATTTGCCGCGTCTACCTCTTGCACTTCGGAATCTAATTAAGACCGGTTTGTCGGAAGCTGCGAATTCTGGGAAATACGGGAACGGTGCAACCAGGTACCAGGTTCCTCTGCAGTTAATCTGCTAAAATTCAGACCCATTTCGTTGAAATGTCAAGCATTGGAATTACTTTCCCAAAGCTCAGTGGAAACTAAGAGCCCCCGCCGCCCCTCCTACCTCTCCCCGCCCTTCCTACCCCCTCCCCCCGATGGGCCAGACGGCAAAATTTACACTAAAGGGAAAGGGTTTTTCATAAATTACAG
>CM030849.1:655000-760000 GCA_018105865.1 Metaphire vulgaris
CTACTTTTTGTTCACAGCTATCGGCTGTCCAGACATCCAACCACCGTACAACAGCCGAATGAGACGAGATGGGAACCGGTGCGAGATAGACTGCCCGGGTTCGGACCTGCGGTGGGTCCTTACGTGCAAGGGCAACGAATGGGAGGGGGCGGACAGGCTGGGAAAATGCCCGGGGAGGTACTACGCCCCTAGAGCGCTGTCTAACCAGGACACGACGGACTCTGGATCGGAAGCGGAAGCAGGTCGCTCCTCGGTTTCATCGCTACCGATGAGTAAGTTGGCGCCATACTGTACTTCGTTTTCCGAATAAGCTAGTACAGAGACAGTTTCCGACATTTTCCCAGCGGCTTCGACTGGTTTCCCCCACCCAGGGATAGGACCGGGGTTAACCTGTGCTCAGCCACCCCCGCCCCCGCAGAATAAATATTAGGGCCTACCAGGACGGAGGAGGTGGGGGATATGGCTGCAAATACAAAAATTATCCTTTGGGTAGGCCACCGATGTGACCACCACCCACCCACCCCCCACCCCGCGGCTCTACACAGGGATGCAAATTCTTTTGGGGGTTAAGACCAGATGTGCAGTGTTTTTAGAAATAAAAAAATGGAAATACGATGTAAAGGCATCCATGGTGACAAAAGCAAGTCCTGGCTTTCACCATTAAACACACAAACATCTTCACCTTTGTAATCCGAGCTAAGCCAGAAACTGAACACTGTACCCACTGTTGTTATGGCAACAACATAAACATTTGAATTTAAGTGTTTGAATTCAATATAAACAAAGCATTCAAAGAAGGCAATAGAGGAATAGGAAGGCCCAGGAAAAAGAGGATGGATAGCATCAAAGAAGACTTTGAAAGATACGAGATATCAGTAATCGACGGAAAGACATTAACAACTGGAAAAATATAAATGGAGAAGCTTCGTGCCTAGCTATTGCCGCTATGATGATGATGATGATGATGATGATGATGATGACGCGGACGACGACGACGATGATGATGAGTGATGATGTATCAATATAGTGGTTCTCACACACAAGGCACATTCTGCTAAGGAGCTGTCCATTAATTATGTCAACAATTTTTGGTCAATTTTTGACCCCCCCCTCTTGCCAACAACTGTCAACTTTCAGTAATCCCCTCTATCATTGCGTCAAAAAACGTCCCCCCCAAGATCAATGACAGGTCCCAATAAGAAGGTTATTATTTTTTGCGGTGATGACCATTTTTTCCCCTTGTTTGCTCATCGAGTGTCAAAATGTGGTGGTGATGACCTTTTTTGCCATGCTTTTTTCCATTGTAATAAGTAGTATTCCATGAAATTTCCGATTTTTTGATTATTTGTAAAAAGTGAAATTGACATCAACTTCTCTTGACCCTTCCCCTTGTCAACAACTGTCAAACTTTTTCAAACCCCCTCCCAATAACTTGTTGACGTAATTAATGGACAGCCCCTAAACCACTCTAAACCCTGTTAATATTTATACTTAATGTTTCTTCATTACAAGTCACAACCCATTCAGGCCCAAATGTAATGGAAGTTCCAACCAGATACAGTAATGCCTTTGCTATAGCAATATCATAATGATCATATATATATATATATATATATATATATATATATATATATATATATATATGAGTATATATATGAGTATATATATATGAGTAACCAACCATAAGAGATTCATAATCATCAATTGTACATCACAATAACAATAGCAATATCAGGCAATAATTAATCAGTGGCAAAGAAACGAATTGATTTCATCATAATTATCAACATCATCATCATTAGCAGCAGCAACAACAACATAATCATAGTATATTTAATAACAACACCTACCTGATGATTCATAATTACCATAACTACAATCATCATCACCACCACCACCACCACAACAGTTCATTAAAATCATGAGGCCTACCTGATGTTATCATCTTTGATTTCTTTGTTGTTGCTGTTGTCATCGTTGTTGTTGTTGTTGTTGTTGTTGTAGGTATTCTGATAGCTGCTGTTGTTGCCATTACTGTTATCATTACAGCCCTCGTGTTGACGATTGGTTTTGTCTGTCTAAAAAAGCAAGTTATCAGTTAACTAGTCGTGTTACGGTTTCCTAGAATGACACGTAAAGTAATGTGATGTGATGTAATGCAGCATTTGTACAGCGCCTCTTAACACCCTGTTGACAACACTGAAAAGAACTAAGATTTCGACAGCGGACTCACGGTTTGTATCTGAGATTCGGGATAAGAGAAAATTGTGGACGATTTTTAACTGCCTCTATCATTATTTCATATAATGGTAAATAAATTGGTTAAATCAGTTCACGACAGCAACAAACTTCCCATTGCTATGTATAGAGAGTTGACCATTGGGGAGGGGGTCAGTAGGCAGTGACCAGGAATTCCCCCCCACCATCCCCTACAAATACAATGTGGTATTTGTAGGGGGATGGTTGGGGAGGGGGTGATGTTGTAATGAAAACATTTCTGCATAGCCCTGTTCTCTTTGCTGACCATTTCAATGCTCTTAGATAACACTTTCGATATGGCATCAATAATCGTGTTTGACTGTACGCTGGTTTTATCGCCCCATTACTGCTACTGCTATAATTAAGTCATTGCGGGAGTACATGGAATTATCTATAGACCAGCATCCTAGTTGAAAACAGATGTCTGCATGGCGTCATAAAGGGATCTAGGCCTCTGCATGGCAAACAATTACGACAGCCTGGGCCTTTGTATGCAAGCCGGAAACGAGTGTGCAGACTGTGCACTACAATGTTGGCAGAAAGAATTGTTGCACTAAATGTTTTGAAAATGTTCGTGTGATTTTGACGAATGCTAATGCCAGGGATGATATATGGAGTAGTGGCAGGATTTTTGACACGCAACTGGAGGGTAGCAGGTTCGAATCTGACCCTAGCCACTGTTGAGTGGGCAGTTGTTCAGTCCCTTAATTGTGAATGACTCAACGCATGTTAGCAACAATATACTACTACTATTACTACACTACTAAATAATAATAATAATAATAATAATAATAATAATAATAATAATAATAATAATAATAATAATAATAATAATAATGTATTATGTTTCTAGGCATCATTACGAGACAAAACTCGGGGATCCAACGTTGTACGGAGCGCCGACTTCAGAGTTTGAATTCTGTGCGGACTTCACTCCGGTTCGCCCTGGAATGGCCCCGAAAACGGGTACGATGCAGTCGTCGGGGCGTAACGGGGCCAGACGGTCCGTCGAACTGCTCGGCCCCATGCGGGACAATACGTACGCGGCCGACAGACAGCTGGAGATGCAGCCCCTCCACCGGCCGCTGCCGATGATCCCCGGTGCCGCCGCCGCCGCCGCCGCCGCCGCCGAGGGGGGCTCGTCCGGGATTCCGAACGACCATAAGCAGATCCTAGTCCAGTTGCACAACACCGGACCGGGAGGTTCCGGAACGACCAGGACCGTCATTGCGCCTTATCCGACGATGATGATGATGATGGCGGCGATGCACGACGCAAGACAGCTGCCGTGCAACTGCGGGGGGACATTACGAACCCCTCACCATCCGTCGCAGCATCCGGCCGTCGACTATCGCCCTCCGAGCCATCTCTACTTTACACTGGACCCGGACGTCCAAGCCGATGAACCGGCGACGCTCGGCAGAGGCTATCCGGCGATCGAACAAGGAGCTGGCGGCTGCTGCATCGGCGGCGGCGTCGAGGGCAACGACACCCTACGCAGCGCCCCCCATCACCACCACCACCACCACCAGCAGCAATCCCTCGCTTCGCCCCCGCCGCCGCCGCCTCCCGCACCAGAAATCGCCCAGAAGGCAGGACTCGTGGCCCCGTATTGTCCGCCAGAACCGAACCATGCTGCGATGGAGATGGCTCCGTTGAACCTCACGAGTTCCAACCGCGCCAGGCACGGCAACAACGAGGCCCAGGACAGTCCGACGATGCATCCACGGATCCCGACTCCACCGCACCAGAAGGACCCGTCTCACCAGAATCCCAGTAATCGGGACGTCGTCCACCAGAATTTCCAGCCGTGCCAGAACTCTTCCGTTGAAGCTCATTCGTAATTTCCGCGACGACGACGACGACGATGTTCTGCTCTTGGTTTGTTCTTGCCTGCGTCGCTGTCACGTGATCTGTTTATAGAGCTCAATTTTCCAGAATTTCATATAGAGTTATAGACCACACACACACACTCCGTACGAAAGAAAAGCACCAATCAAAGCACCAGAAACGATCATCATTATCATCATCATCAGAAGAAGAAGAAGAAGAAGACTTTCCATCTTATTATCCACAATCCACTTTTCAATCCAGAATCAATCTACAACGTGGAACGTCGTTTTCAAGGTCACCTGCCAAGGTCAACACCATCAAAAGTTCAGCTGATTGTCATGTCTTGAATGGTTTAAAATCTTTCTCTATATGTACAAGATCACATTAGAAGAACTAATTATTAACCTTATTCCTGATAAACTAATAAGATTATAGGCCTATAATATATGATCTATGCTCATATATTATCCGGGCGACAGACAGATAGACAGACAGACAGTCAGTCAGTCAAACAGACAGAGATATTATCTATTTCAATCCAGCTAATATAGAAATTCCTTTTAGTACACGTGCATTCCTATTTTCTGTAAATGATATTCTCTCATATTCTATCTCACTTTTACCCAATCTAAAATTACCTGTTGTCAACATTTAAGCATAAATTACCAAAAATCAATTTACATTTTCCGATGTTCTGTAGATACTTTTCCACCAGATATTCCACAGTTCATTGGCTTGCCACAATATGGCACAACCACCAATGACAATGTATCCTAGCAATCAAGCCAATTTTGTTTTGATACTTTTATTTTTAAAAAAACATGTTTGTGTTATTCTTAACAGACAACATTCAACATCTGTTCCATTTTGAAAAATTCTCGTTCCGTGTTGGTTCAGAGTGTCAATGTACAATGTATTAATAGCGTTGCATGTTAATTAATGTTGCGTCTGTGTCGATTCCAGGATTGGCGGCGGTTACACAGGGGGTCCGTGCCCCTATTGAATGCTTACTCCCCCCCAATGGGTCCACACTTTAGTACACTCATTCTAAGCAACTAGACTAGTAGTCCATGTTTATGAAAAATAGTTGCCCCATGTTTAGAGCTTGCCATCTCAATGACCCCCACTTGCCAAATCCTGGATCCGCCACTGCACATGGGCCACATGATAATTTTTGTATATACACCTACAACCCCCCCCAACATCCTCCGTCCTTGGAGGCCCGAGTATTTATTCTGCGGAGGGGGGAGGGGTGAGCCCAGCACAGCCACGGACTATATTATACTTCGCTATTGCTAGTGTTTGCATCAAGTTATTCCATGCTGCTAATATAAGAGCATACGGACCAAACTAAAAACATTGCTCAAGTGTGAACATTACAGGGTGGCGCAAAAAACCGGACTATATTAAATGCTAAACCTACTGTAATGTGACTAGTCTGGTTTTTTGCGCCACCCTGTACATCAACAAATACTCATTGAAACTCAAGTATTAGACATTTAGAACGATCTTATAAACAGCATGCAGAAAGTTATTACGCTGGGATTCGCAGAGACTAAAATACCCTCCTAAACCATTTGAAGCGTCGCCATTATTATTATTATTATTATTATTATTATTATTATTATTATTATTATTATTATTATTATTATTGTCCCGATTTTAACCCCTTAACTGGGGAATAAATCTGTTAATGTAAACTGACAAAACGGGACAAAGCGGAAATGGGTCAGAGTCCACCAGATTATCGCCTTACTTTTAACACTTTGTCACGTGGTTTGCCAATAGAGTAAAAGCCTTTGCAACTACAATCTGCTGTTTCTTCGTGTGCTGCCAAGAGTGATGATGATGATGATGATGATGATGATGAAGATGATGATGGAGGTGGTGATTATGATGATGACTGTTAACTCAGTGTTACATGTTTATTTGTAATTCGTTGTGACTAAACGGTTAGTAGAGAATATAGGAATGTACAGTAAATGTGATAAGATAGCTAGATACATGTAAGATAATTAAGCACAATGAATATTTCAATGAACAGAAAACCTCTTAACAGAAGGAGTAACCACTGTGCATTCATGTGTGTGTGTGTGTTTGTGTGTGTGTGCGGGTGTGTGTAATTGAGAGATAAAGAAGAGAGGAAGTTTAATTAAATTCCAAAATGTCTTCTAATATTAGGTTAACCTAAGCAGTATTTTCAATGCAAGCTCTTAAGGGACGCCCCATATTTGCTACTGATTTAAAAGTACCAGTATTATATATTTTGTGCAATCATTTGACCAAAATACCTGAATTCGGGTACCTTTTATAGGCCTTATTAAGTCAAGCATGTATTTCTGATGATTTGTGAAACATTTTGCCAACTATTTTCCATCCAGTGCAACCCCCAACCCCGAAGTATTTTTAATTTCTAGGCCTACTTACTTACTTAATTAATTAACTCTGGTAGAACTTTTCACTGTCAATTCCAACTACTGCTGTCGATATTGTGAACATAGTTGCCATAGTCATGGGCATCCGGAGGGGAATGCGAGGGGGTGCAATTGCACCCCTCTGGAAAAATTGTGGAGTCATGGAAAAAGTAAAATTGCTTGTTTCTTTCGTCATAAAACACTTGTTTTGCACCCCTGGAAAAAAATTTCATTTCTTTCGCCACAAGACCTTGTTTTGCACCCCCCCCTGAAAAAAATTATGCGGACGCCCATGGCCATAGTTCTGGACATCTGCCGTCATATGATTGTTGTTGATAAAAAAGTGTTTATGATAACTGTTTGGTGCAGTTGTTGTTAAGATTTTTTAAACAAAGACAATATCCAAAGATAATACTTGTAGTGTAAACAGATACTGTGGATGTTATTTTAATTACATTTGCTGTAAAACGTGTTCATGATTCTACCGGGAATTGAGATTTAGGTGAAGTGCACTGTACATTTGTGTCTTCTGGCGTTTGCACAATTACATTCTGAATTTTTTTAAAATTTTCTATCCATGTTTAACTACAGACTTTCAAAAACCTGTTACTAAAAATAAATATTGCTATCTTAGGATACGTGTTACGATTACTGGAAGGTAAAGAGGGTTTCCAATGTTACTGTAACCAGTACAGTATGTCATAGGTGTAATAAACTAGATCGATTGTTCGTGGAATCGACGGGGTGTGGTTTAACAAAGACCAGTCAACAGACAATCCATACAACTCCAAAATACAGACACAGTCTCTCTTACATTGTCAACAGTTCTATGCCATTCAGACGATCGCCAACGCAGCTATACAGGCAAAGTGGCCATTGTCATTAGAACTAATTCTGTCTAATATGTTTCAATTTCTGCCTATTTCAATAACCGAGTCCAGGCCAGTGGCGGAGCCAGGAATTTCTGAAGGGGATTACGAATACGACCACTGAGAAGGGGACAGGCCCCTGTTTCTCAGTCTTTTCGAAAAGCGCTAACATCTTATAGATAAACATTTGAGACGATCAATACAACGAGGTTTTTATGTCACAGAATAACAAGACGCTAGAATATCAATTGTTGGTCGTGGTTCAGTGACGATTCCAGGATTTCTTGGTGGGAGGATGAATGAATTCAAAGAAAGTTGGTTGGGGATAATAATAGAAGGGGAAAATCACTAAAATTTGCCGGAAAAGGCTGAAAAAGGGAATTAATTTTATCCCTCATTTTACAACATTTTACCGAAAAATCGGCTGATTAGCAAAACAAGGTCATCCCCGGTTAGTTTTACTAGGCTTTTACCCAAAAGCAGGATTCACATGCAAAAAACAGTTAAGTCCTAAAGTCCGGTGGGTGCATGGATGCATCCCCACTCATCCCCCACGTGGAACCGCCACTGTCGGGGTTTAACTCCCAATTCCCACCTCTGGCTACGCCACTGGTGTATTAAGCCCTCTGGACCATACAGCTTCCCACAGAGAGAGAGAGAGAGAGAGAGAGAGAGAGAGAGAGAGAGAGAGAGAGAGAGGGGAGAGAGAGGAGAGAGAGAGAGAGAGAGAGGAGTAAAGGCGCGTGACTGTTCCGGGAAACGCCACCTAGTGAACGACGGTTGAATCGTTCGCCGAAAAGACACTAAGCGCCAGCCGCTGTTGTGACGAATACAATCAACCCGCGGGATATATAAATAAAAAATAGTGGGCGAATACAATAATTATTAAGCTTCCAAGAAACCCGATTAAGCGGAGAAATAACGCAAATAAACAGAACGCCCTCGATAATAATTCGCCAAAATGACATAAACGATTACCACCGACCGTATTAGCCAAGTGTCTGCCATGCTCAGGACGATTGCAATGCACTCCGTAACGACAATCATCACCACCACCACCGTCCTCATCGCTGCTATCATTCCTTATATATATATATATATATATATATATATATATATATATATATATATATATATATATATATATAGGGCGGGCCAATAAATCGGCATTATCCTTATTCATTGTCAATATTTACACAATCCCTGGGCCAAGATGCGTGAATTCTGGGGGTATTTCTGCATTATTGCATGCTGAATGCAGCTATTAAATTTTTTCAAATTCCGGAAGTGCGGCGCGCCACCTAGCGAAGACTTGGCCGTGGTTAGGAGGCGTTCATAGAAATATGAGCCAATGTGTTTAATTGCCAAAAAGTAGAAACGAAAGTTCTAAATCAATTGTCTTCCCTCTGCTTTGAATGCTGCTGTAGACTACACAAAATTTCATGCATTTTAAACCTGGGGCGTTGAAATATTTAGAATAAAACAGGGTGGCGCCAGTTTTATTGACCCACCCTATACATACACTGTGTCCGGAAAATAAGAACCCTTTGATAATTGTTAATACCAATGTCAATTATTTATTTTTTTAAAATTCCAGACTTCATTTCGATTCTAATATAAAAATAAATTGATCATGATCTTTATTCGAAAACATTCTTGTTTGTTTGTCAACACACTCAGTGACGTAGAAAATGACGTCAGTCAATAATTACAAGAAAACTGTAATCTGTAATCAGCTGAACGCGAAAAATTACAAACCACTTAAACGAGTAAATGGATTCTAATGAAATTTCCACCAATGTCACAAATAGATGTCTCTTTATGTGATCAAATTTTGGTCTAAGTCGGTGCAGATTCGAGGTAGTTATTGCGATATGTTTAACGGTTCCCTTTTCCAGACAATATATAGTCTATAATATATATATATATATATATATATATATATATATATATATCGTATATATATATCTGTTTTTGCCCATTTCATTCGATGGACAAATACTCGAATTGACGTAGAAAAGGACGTTGCAATGGTCAAGAGCGCTAGATATAAGATCGGTAGATAAACGAAGAGCCGAATTGTCAAAGCAAACGTAGGCCTAAACAAATTCATCCAATCCATTCCAAGTGGTAAAGCTGGATCGCCTTTTCCCTCTCCCTCTCCCTCTCCTCTCCCTCTCCGTCACGTACGTTCACTTCCGCATCACGGTTTCCGGTCGCCCACTTCCGGGTCCGAAGCCGACAATTGATGGTCGTCGTCCCGCGGCGGCAAACACACGCACACAATTGACAAATTATTGGTCGGACCATCGCACCCGACCCGTCGAAGACCCAGCGAGAGTTCGGCGTCACGTGACGTCGCGAGCGTTACGTAATATTATTAATTTCGCTAGCGTCCTCTTGCACAATCAGCCGATAGGTGGCGCATGGCACGGATGACGACTATTAGAGCTAATGACTTGCAAATAGACAAGCGATTGCAGCGTCAACCAGAGATAATGGACCAGAGATAACAGATATCCCAATATGGTGGATCCTCCTCCTATGTCCTGACGATACTCGGGTATGTGTAGTTTTTACAACCAATATTTTCGTTCTATGCCCCACTCAAAACATGGCAGAATTGCACAAAAATACCTCCTCTCACCCCCGCACTTCAATGGGTGGGGCGGAGAGGGAAGGGATTTATCACTGCTGCAGAAAGGAAGTATAAAAACCACAAAATTCCCCCCACAATGGATGCCTTATTTGCCTCCAAATAAAAAGCCGGACCGTCAAATGAAGCCGTTATCTTATAATTTCTCGAAATTTGTCATGAAACCATAATGAGATTTTTTAAAACAGACCCGTGGGAGGGTCGGCCGGGGAGTTAAATTCCAAATTCTCTACCACCGGTAAGAGATACTCTTTACCCATTGCGAGAGGGGCCGACCCCTGAGGCCCAAAATTGAACATTGGGTTTTTTTAAATGTTTCCCGGAACATTCGGTAGGGGAGAATTCGGTACAAGTTCTACCACCCACCAGCAACAATAGTTAATTTAAATAATAGTTAATTACTTAAACAAATGTGTCATACAGATGAAACATTAGTTATAAGAATATATATTCTTCAGTAATGTTCCGTTATCTATTTCATTGCATTTGAACTTGCTTATAATGGAATTTTGTGTTTTATACATTAAACTATAATAATCATCACCGCACATCGCCACACGTGTAATATTTCCTTCCTTCACTCTTATAGGTAGTAAGTATAGGGTCACAACCGGGGGGAGCTGCTAGGGGGCCAGATCAGATACGTAACCAGGAATTTGATTGGGTGGGGGGGGGGTATAATGTGATTGGGGTATAAAACTATAAATCATAAAAACTTCGGAAATATTTAAAAACACATTGAACATTTTAAGGTAGTCTGAGATTGGGGGTGGGGAGTATATATACCGATATACCATCCGTCGCTACGCCCCTGGGCCAGATATTCAATAAGGGGCCTCCCGGGTCCACCACGTGGACCCGCCACTGTCCAATACACTTTTTGAGCGAGAGGTTACCATAGGAAGATAGTATAAGAATTGGCCGCCCCCCCCCACTTTTTCATCCAATTTAACGCCGATGGACCACACAAAACAGTCCAGAAACGAGTTCACGTCGAATTCTATAACCACCCGAACCGCCCCCGCAGTTCCCGACCAGGAAGCGATGACAGAAGAAGGTCGATGTCCAATTAAGCGAATCCGGGAATCCGGGTCGAGTGGGGGTGCGTGGGTGGGTAGGTGGGTGGGTGGGTGGGCCGGAGAGGGCGGATGGTAAAGTGGGAAGCGCCTCTTTAGATACGGTCGGCAAATACAGACAGCAAGTCATCGGTCATTAGCATGGTGAAGATAGATGCAACGCCACCTAGCGAGTGATGGCGCAAACACGAGCAAAGCACGCCAATGATATATAATAATTAGTCACAGACGATGACGAAGTGATGATGATGATGATGATGATGATGATGATGATGATCGTTATGACTAGAGTTCGATTAAAAATATAATAGAAAAATGTTCATCAACTAATAAAGTCCCTTAAACAATAATGATCACACATTGTTTCTTATAAACCAACTAAAAGGCAATAGGGCCTATGGCGTTGCATTACGTCCCTTGGCCATCCCCCGCCTTACTGCTGGAAAAATGATCTAAACAAGGGGGTCACCAAACTGAAAGAACGAGGGCCGCATAACCAGTATGTTCAATTCTTGACAATACTTGTAAGCTAGTATCTTCTTCAGCCATTTTCGCTCCCCACCAAGCACAGCAGGTCGCGTACAAGATCTTTCCATTATTTCTCTCGAGATCTTACAAGCGAGTATAGGGAAACGAAACTATATAGGTTTAGCATTCCACGTTAGCCATGGGTGAAGAGGCGTGGAATACAGACACAGGAGAGAAGAAATAGGCCTATTGGCCGATTGAATTACCAAAAGGCTAAAGAAAAAGGCAATGTTGGCAAAAAATATACAGTAGAATTCGTTACAACGTACTGCGCGGGTTTGTAAAGTAATTTAGTACGTTATACTATCCAAGGCACGTTACTATCCAATACCATCCAATACGGCAACGCACGATACGGGACCGTATATGCAGTGCGGTGCTTTATAACCGAGTCCGTTAATCGTTATAACGAAGTTCTACTGTAGTGACATTGCAGTCTCATCAAGCAAATTTAGGTGGCGGGCCGGACAAGATGACATCGCGGACCAGATGTATCCCGCGGGCCGCAGTTTGGTGTCCTTTGATGTAAAACCTATATTGGCATGTGACGTGAATAATCTTCATAATTTAAACACCTCATAATTTCCTATAGAAATTCACCGCATTTGGGCAAGTCAGTTGGACGGTTATTTCCAGATTTTCATGGCAGACGCTTTATTTGGGGCCTCTAAAAACCTCCCCATCTTTAGGCAACAGCCTCCCTCCCCGCCTTAGTTCTTAATTAATACGACTCTATAATAAGACGACTATGTGACATAAAAATTTAAGTAAATAAGCATGCCATCAGGACATGAGAACACAAAGGAATGTTCAGAATTATCAAGTTAATTATCGTATACAGGCGAATACCAAGAAGAAGTGAGAAACAATTACAGTGGTAACTCATAAAACTGTCGCCAAAATTACTTTAATAACTAACAATGACAAACCAAACTTATTGGATGAACAGGTCAAATCCTATACTTAAAACCACATTTCCATATCACTAACCACCTTCTCTTCTAAAATATAGGGATATCCAGTGTTTAACAACAAATCCGGTTGCTCCGCCCACTGGTGGGTAGAAGCCATTGACGTCTATTAATAGACGCCAATGGCAGAAGCAGATTTCTTGCCCACCAGCATAGATACCGGCTATGCTGGTGGGCATAGAGAGTGTTCTGGATACTCCTATACAACTATTTTCCAATAACAAGGAATATTATTCTAGATTAATACTAAAATGATATTCTCTGAACTCTGCGAAGAGGTAAGCCACTCTAGATTTTAAAATTCCAGTAGATGGATTCCTGAAAACTTGCATGTTAAATGCAGTAGTAGCTTCGGCTGTTTTTGCCACGCCTGTACGCTATGACTGCACCAATCTTTCCCTAATTTATTTGATAGATTTTTCCGCTAAAAGTGGCTTCCAATGTAAGCCAAATGATGTTTTCGCACCAAATTTTTAACTATAGTAGATTCGCCAAAAGTTAGTATCGAAATAGGCCGAGGCGCTATTTAAACGAGAAATAAACAGTAGTTCTACCAGTTAAAACATATAAAGTATTCTATTACACTAACGATATATATATATATATATATATATATATATATATATATATATAACCGTATTCAGATATGATAATGGTATTAATATGATAATGGGTCACACGGGTCACGGGTCTATGGATCAGAGGTCATCTTGAATGACCATTTGTAAGGTCATCTTTTTCTGCCTTATCCCTGTTTCACTTCTCGATGTCCCACGCATTCGATTCATCACCGGTAATCAGTGTTTTATACAGACCTGTACGAGGAAAATTTACCCCAAATACCTAAAAATTCCCCCCCCCCACCACCAAAAAAATCGCAGCACTAAATTTTGTCCATCGAACTGTGCTTCTTCCCCTCCAGCCAAGTCGATTCCACACGCCCCCTCCAAAAGGCCTGGAGTCTGGATAAAACACTATCGGTCATTGTTGGACATGTAAACGATAAGGATTTAATACGAATTCGTTGAATAAACAACGATGTCATTGTTTGCATAGAGCGCTATATAAATGTGTGTCTGTGTTTTTAAACAAATTTTCGTTAATGTTAACATCATTGAGACAGCTGTTGACATTGACATGCTGTTCCCAAGTCAGGCAGAGGACCAGTGGCGTCTCAACAGGGGGCTCGAGGGGGGCGTGCCCCATATTGAGTGCCTGCCCCCCAGTGCCCCCCAGTTGGGACCCTATACTTAATACTACATACCTAACAACAAATGGTTGGCCCCCGTGATTAGAAGTTGCCAGCCCAACGTACCCCCCCCCCCACTTGCCAAATCCTAGAGCCGCCACTGCAGAGGACCCACGCAATGCCCAAACAACCGAATAGCCAACTTAGCACTCTGTGAAGAGCTTTCACAATATCCCCATTATCCATTATCCACACAGCGCAATGATGGGACTTAGGCTTCCACAACGCTAAACTATAAGCATTAACTGCGAGGGGGAGGTCGGAAGATTAAAAACTAACATTTTCTACCCACTGTAGGTCGGGAAGCCATTGTAAAGTTGGGCCATTTCTTCCTGTCATAGAAAGCTCTGAAATTGCCAAACAGTTTCATTCGTATGACGTGGTTATGAGAAGAAAAATGTCTCTGTCCGGTTCAGGCTTTCCATCCAACGATGAGTGAGGGTTTTGCATGTGTGCCTAATGAGCGTAGGCGGTGCGTGGCTCAATTCATCGGCCTTATATAAAAGGGTGTAAGTCTCGGCAGACGATAGACGCAAACATCTCGACGCACAAGCGACAATAGTATTATAACCGAAAGTTGTTGTTTTTAACTTATTACATCTATTTTAACTTATTGAAGACATATTTTAGACCTCTTCGTAACTTTACTATTTAATTATATATAATCTATTTAAATTTTTACGCATTTCTGCATTCATCACAATGGGTAAGTCATATTATTATATACAGTCACGTATTCATGTTCAGGGGCGTACCTAAGGTATTTGGCGCCCATGGCGAATTTAGGGGTGAAAATTACATCAGCAGGTTGACAGATCTTTGATTAACAAATCGTGACGTTTTATTGACGCAAGAAGATTAAAACTACAGATGCACTTTTCTTGCTTTTACTGATGCAAACTCTTCTATGATGATGTTCCCCTCAAAGTCAGTTTTCTCAGTTTCTTCTTCTCTTTCTACGCCGAGTAGAGCAACAAGAGCACAGACATTTTGGCGCCCCTTCAAGCGGGCATCTTCCCTACCCAGGGCCGCCGAGAGGGAGCAGGGGACAAATGCACAGGGGCCCGGCGGTGTGGAGGGGGTCCGGGCCGATGATGGCTATGTATTATTAGGAATAATAACAATAATAACACCGTAAAAAGGTCACCATGTTATGTGCACAGGACCCCGGCGAGTAAAAAGGGGGCCGGGCGTTGAGGACATCAGAAACAGCGTGAAAAACAGCCACAAGCAGAAAAAGGTCATCAGTAGTTTTCGAGAGTTGCAACACTCGCATGCTGAAAATATTAATGACAAGCAAAAAAGGTCATCAACAGTTGTTAAGACTTGCCAGGGGCCCGTCGGCCCTTCTGCACAAGGGCCCGGAAGTTCTCTCGGCGGCCCCGGACCTACCCTAGGTACGCCAGTGTTCACGTTCGCCAGTGAGATTGTGGTAGTGGGGATTGGAAGTCGCGAAAGCCGTACAAAGATACGAGACGCTCGGCGATATTAGAAACAACAGCGTTTCTCCATTTAATATCAAAGTCAATAGTCGTCAATTAAGAGTGAACCGAACTGGGTTCGATTCCGAGTAGTACTTGTGAATTATTCGTATACGGCCCTATCTCTGCGCATCACTGGTGACTAGAGGAGCTATAAAAATGGTCCGTTATATTATTATTGGTCCGGTTGTTGCTGCGTCGATTGTACATCTGATGGTTCATAAATATCATTGTCAAATAACTTTAAAGTCATCGGGAGTCACTTTCCATTGAAATCCTGAAAGCATCCGCGGACCACAAAAAATCGCCCGCGGGCCACCAGTGGCCCGCGGGGCAAGGGTTGTGCACCCGTGCTTTAGTCGTTCGCAAAGTCAAACATAATGGGATAAATTGACATCTGTTTGTCACCGCGCATGACACGTCAACACCGCCGCAGTTATTAAGAGCTATATATCTATATATGCCTAGGGTCATCAAATCATCTCTTTCTCTTAATTCTGTCTGTCTCTTCTCTGTCTCTGGGAGACAGCTTCGCCATCCATTTCGAAGTTGTCACTTCGAATTCTTTTTAAGTAGAAATACCACATTTTAATAAGATAATCTTTGAAAATATGACGGAGTCTAGTCTAAATCCTCTCTGTCTGTGTGTCTGTCTGTGTGTCTGTCTGTCTGTCACAGACAGTGTTGATTTAGATGGAGATATGGGATGTTAGGGGAGGGGATAATGGTAGTATTTGGGCGGTGATCTTTTGTAAGTCTATCTATTAGGAAGACGATGACTGCGCATGTGCAACAACCCCACCTCAAAGAATCCCAACTCATCTGGATTCTATCGACTATTTCTTGAATCAGGGACTAAGCGGAAACACGTGACGCATCCCTGTGATCCGGCCGACTGTCCGCCTCTCTGCCTGCCTGTCTCCCTCTGTGTGTGTGTGTGTGTGTGTGTGTGTTAGCAAATTGCCACGACGGTGTGAAGTTGTGTGAACATGCGTCTCTTCTCTGTCTGTCTCTCTCTCTCTCTGTCTCTGTCTCTGTCTCTCTCTCTCTCTCTCTCTCTCTCTCTCTCTCTCTCTCTCTCTCTCTCTCTCTCTCTCTCTCCGGTCTTCGAATATGTGAATTTGTTACACTCAAGTAGCCAAAACAAGTAGCCAAAATCTGCAGTATTACTCACATTACAATACAGTACAGAGTACTATCACCCTCTGGCGAAGAAGTAGATTATTAAGCAGACGCCAATATGCATTCCTCCCAAGGCGTCGTAGACTCATTGGCGGGCGGGAGAAAGGAGAGGGAGAGGGAGAGGTCAAGGGTGAAACTAATTATAGAATCATCGTGAAAGATCTGTCGTCTGTCGAGGATGCCACTGTCAACGGCTCCAAGCAGCGCAGTTCAATGCGATGCATGCATACAAGTAAAGGTATAGTCCTATACTCGAACGAGCGTAGGGTCCGGCGCTGATCTCCGTATAATAGGCAAGCAGCGACGCAGGTGACTTACGCCATTAATCTAGAGTAGGTTGCCATTGCTTTCTCTAGACCTGCGTTTTACCTTCGCAGCTTAACGCTGATACCAATTTATCAGGCGGCGATGAACGGCTTGGTTGGCCGCCGGGACGACGACTAGAATCCGGGATGGTCACCCTTCTAAGTACTAACCGCGCTCAACGTTGCTTAACTTCGGTGTTTTGTCGGAAACCGGTCGCATAACGCCAAGCAGGCCGACGATGAATACATAGCGCGCTATAAAAATTGCTTTGGCACGCATAGTGAACCGATTGACCGCTAGGTGTGCGGTCCACTGTGTCATTCAGCATGTCGTGGGCACGCGATCACGAGTGTCAACGATGACGTCATGCTGTGCATATTTGTTTAGTTTATGAGAGAGTCATTTAGTACGGAAGGTGGGCGAATATACTATTCGCTTTGACGTAGCAAACATGACAAGATTGACAATTTTTATAGCGCCAAAACCGATCGTCCGCAGCTACCGATTAACACACGAGTGCTCATGAAAGTCCAAAACAATTTCATGCTCGTAACAACTTAAAGACCTCGACAAATATATCACACATCACGACGATGCAATTGTTTCAGTTGTCCTGCGTCCTGTGTCGTGACAAGTCGTGTGCAATCTTTCTTCTGTCTTGTGTAGTGCCATCATCACGAATCACGAATGACCTGGTCATGCTCACGATAGGGTCGAAGGTGCTCGTCGTGCTCGCCGCCGTCGTGCTCAGCAGCTCCTCCCTCCCCGCCGCGGCCGGGGCGTCCGTCACGACGAGGCAAGGGGACGGTTCGTCAGTCCATGCTCCGGATCCAGGACTATGGGCTCAGATTTCGCGCCGGAAGTGGGTCACGCGGAACCGGAAATGAGTTCGGCGGAACTCAGCCGGACGTTCGAACAACTCGCTCGAAATACGGACAGGCTGAAGAAGAGGGTCAGAGACCTCAAAAACCAATACGTAAGTCGTCTCTCTCTCTCTCTCTCTTCTCTCTCCCTCTATCTATCTATCTATCTATGATCTATCATCGATCATCTCTCTCTCTCTCTCTCTCTCTCTCTCTCTCTCTCTCTCTCTCTCTCTCTCTCTCTCTCTCTCTCTCTGCTGTCTATCCGGGTTCGATACATGCGCGAGTCTGTTACGTGTTGTCATCCACATCCACTGCCATCTGTCACCGTTCACCCGCGTTGGATGGGTGGAGGGGTGACAGATTATTATTAATCCTGCAGATATGCAATCGGAATTGAGCCACTGGGTTCCACCACACAATTTCACTCAATTCGGAAATGAACGCACCGGTGACGTCATAGCACGCGACGAAATTGCGACATCCTTCCCTCCACCCCGGCCCCACGCGCACTTAATTAATTATCTCCCCCCCCCGCGATCTCGGAGACCGAGACGAGTGCGATTAAGTGCGGGTTTTGTATCCATTCAAATTTTTGCAATTCCGTGTCGATGGCATCACACAGCGGTAACCAAGATTCGACCATACGTTACGTCCACTGGAATTACTGTATACGCGTATCATAACGTATAATATGTCCAAATATATTATATTATACTCGTATATATATATATATATATATATATATATATATATATATATATATATATATAAGTATACGTTGACAGTGGCGTCGAGCTCCATAAAAAATAAAATACACAGAACATAAGACAAACGAGGAAGTCATGAAGGAGATAGAGGAAGACAGAAGTCTGGTAGATACAATCCGGAAAAGGCAGAGAAATATTGGATGGGACATGTCCTCCGGCATGACTCTCTACTAAGAACAGTAATCGAAGGAAAAATGGAGGGAAAGAGAGTGAGAGGTAGACCGAGAAAGATGATGTTGGAGTGGATGATGAATAAAAAGGATATCAGGAACTCAAAGAAGAAGCAAGCAATCGATCGGAGTGGAGAAACTGGATACCTGGACCTGTCGAGAGACAGAAACACTGATGATGATGATGATGATGATGATGATGATGATGATGATGATGATGATGATGATGATGATGATGATGATGGCGCCGAGCTCCAACCTATGGAACTTTTACCGTGCGCGTATTTAATGATTGAAAATACAATACGTATGATACGTCGAAACTTGGTGGTAACTGTAGGCCTACTGATACTATACATGAGTCAAAAGTTGGGGTCGGAGAGAGGGAGGAAGGGAGGGAGTTATCCAAACCATGGGCCGAGCCAGGAATACTTTCGGGTCGTTTCACCATGATGAGATATTAGCAAGACAAAAAAGTTCCTGTGGGTGTGGGACACTCCCCCCCCCAGCTAGTACACTCAAAACTTCGTCTATAGTGTAAACAGTGGCAACACATCAGGAATTTTAAAATTGCGGAGGTTACATGTACAGAAGATTTTCACCTAAAGCGACTGGGGTAGGGAGGGGGCGTCTCTGTCTGGACCACCCACAGACATTGAGTGACACTTGTCAGTGCATAAGAGTCACGAACACCTGTTTGAGCGTTCGATTTATTTGAATATTGACTTTAAACGTTGCTCTTCTTTCAAAACCAGGCATCAACCATTCTGAAAAGTTTCTTTAGCGACACGCCATCGTCACGCCGTAGGTCGTGACGACGGCGTGATGGAATAGGGAAGCGAAGTAGAAGAGAAGGAGGAGAGGGAAGAAGGGAGGAAGGAGGGTCACGTGTGTTATTAAAAACTCGACCGAAGCACGCAAATATTCAAGATCGCAATTAGATTCCTTGAAAATTAAATACTCAAGCGATGACCGAATACTCGAAAATAGTAAAATGTCATGCGGTAAAACTGTTATATACATTATAGCGCTATAAAATTCAAATTATCTCTGTCTTCTCCTTTCGCTCTCTCCCTCTTTGTGTATTAAAATCGCTCAAGCAAAACTCTTCTTAGCACGAGCGAGACATCAATCAATCGATCTATTTTACAATCAATCGACTTATATGGCTCCACCATTGTATCGACCGACACTGAGCCGATGGCTAGCGACATCTTGCGAATGTCGTCGAGAAAAGTAAAATCTCAACGTTAGATAGGCCAATATAGACAGGTAGATATATATATATATATATATATATATATATATATATATATATATATATATAGAGAGAGAGAGAGAGAGAGAGAGAGAGAGAGAGAGAGAGAGAGAGAGAGAGACAGAGAGAGAGAGACAGACAGAGAGAGAGACAGACAGAGACAGACAGACAGACAGGCAGACAGACAGACAGACAGAGAGACAGACAGAGAAAGACAGACAGAGACAGACAGACAGAGACAAAGAGATCAAATACTTAAATATATATATATATATATATATATATATATATATATATATGTGTGTGTGTGTGTGTGTGTGTATTTATTTAGTGAAATATGCATGTGTATATGTCAGATGCTTAACAGAATACAGCACAATAAATTTCTTGCCACAAATACTTAACAGTGTATTTATTTGCCAGATTATCCGTCCATAAAAACACAAAAATACCTGAATTAAATCTTCCCCAATCCCAAAATCAACAGACAGTCGCAGAGCGGCCCCTACCACCCCCCCCCCACCCAAACGCAATCATCGTAATAACCAGAAAGTAGAGTCGCTATAAAAATGCTCGATTTCGCAGCAATTTTGCACCGGCAACACCCATCTATTTGCATTTATGTAGCGCCAGCTGTTTGATTGTATGTAGTGCCATTCGTCGAAGCAAACGATAACATCTAGTAATTAGATAAGTCGTTGGACTTCCCCTTATTAATTTCCGTCTGTGTTTTTCTACCGGTTGTCTATTAGTTTATTCAACGATTTTTTTCTGTCTTCTGTTAATCGCCTGCGGCGCTACATGTGCTTCTCCCTTAACAGCACAATCCATATTAATGATATTATTATTATTATTATTATTATTATTATTATTATTATTATTATTATTATTATTATTATCATCAGCAGTAGTAGTAGTAGTAGTAGACTAGTAGTAGTAGTAGTAGTAGTAGTAGTAGTAGTAGTAGTAGTAGTAGTAGAGTAGTAGTAGTAGTAGTAGTAGTAGTAGTAGTAGTAGTAGTAGTAGTAGTAGTAGTAGTAGTAGTAGTAGTAGTAGTAGTAGTAGTAGTAGTAGTAGTAGTAGCAGCAGTAGCAGGCCAAGTACTAGCAGTAGTAGTAGTAGTAGTAGCAGTAGCAGGCCAAGTAGTAGCAGTAGAAGACTAGTAAGCTTAATAGTATTTTAGAGGAAGAAATGAGAAGGAGGAGGAGGAGAAGAAGAAGAATGAGAGGGAACATTAATATAAGCATCGTTGTTTATTTGGTTTAACACCTTAACCGTGTATTTAACTGTAACTCAATGTAAAATGGACGGATATATCAGGGGTCCCCAGTTAATGGGTTAATCATTTAGCCAATTTGATTCTCTTCTCAACAATTCGTTTTCTATGCGAAGAATCTTCGCCTCTCCTAGGAGCTTTACGTTCCTGTCTCTTTCGGTTTTCATTTCCGGTTCTTCTAAATCACCCTCTCTCAATCTCTGTTCCTCCGTTCTATTGTCTGTCTGCCTGTCTTTCTGCTTTATTAAATTTCCCATTTCTTTCGTAGCATCTTAAGATAACGGCATTCTGAGTCATCTCTTCATAGCGTCTTCTCTCGCGGTCACCTCTTGTGACAGAGCCATGAATTCGTCATCGTCACTCTGTCCATATTACGCCCACGCACAATCTCTGTCTTCCACTCGAACATTTTTGCGCCGCCCACGCGGGTGGAAAAAACTTCTTCCGCTTACGTGGAAAAAACAAGATCTTATGGTCTTATGATCTGACGCCACATTTGGAGAACGCAAGATGACTCTGTCTCTGTCTGTCTGTCTGTCTGTCTGTCTGGCTCTCTCTCTCTCTCTCTCTCTCTCTCTCTCTCTCTCTCTCTCTCTCTCTCTCTCTCTCTCTCTCTCTCTCTCTCTCTCTCTCTCTCTCTGGGTTGATCACTGATGCCTCTATGAATCTATGCACTACGGGGTGGCGCTATGGATGTTACAGACTAGATTAGATACTGGATAAGAGCGTATCTAATCTGTCGTCTCCCGTTTGTCAGGTATCAAAACGATTCAAAGACACGAAAGTGGTCAACGACCTCGACCAGGTGGGATTTAGACTCAGCGGAATGCCATCAACAGATCCAGCATCAGTATCATCCATTGGTGATCCAGCATCAGTATCATCCACCAATATGGCTACTCTACTACTCTACCACTACCACTACTACCACCAATATCACTACTACTACTACTACTACTACTACTACTACTACTACTACTACTACTACTACTACTACTACCACAACAACAATAACAGCAGCAACAACTACTACTACTAATGCTGTAATCAGTTTGCCCACTCCTGTTCTAGAATAAAGGAAATAATCTCTCTCCCTCACTCTCTATCTCACTCTCTCTGCCTCTCAATTTCTCTTACTCTCTCTCTCTCTCTCTCACTCAATCTTTCTTTTTTCTCTCACTCTCTGTCACTTTCACTTTCTCAATCAATCTCTCACTCTCACTCAATCTCTCACACACAATCTCCCTCCTCACTCAATCTCTCTTTCACACTTTCTCATTCTCTCTCTCTCTCTCTCTCTCTCTCTCTCTCTCTCTCTCTCTCACTGTTACGGTGTTTCGTTGTCTCTCCGCAGGCGGTGTCAACGGTGCACGACGCCTTCACCGATCTAGCTAAGGTATCCGTCTTCATCGACCAGGCGAGGATGGGCGAGGTCCTGGCCGAAAACGAGCACGTCACCTTCGAAGACGACTTCGCGACCATCGAAGACCACCACGAGCACGGTCTGTACCTGATCCTGTGCGCCCTCCACAAGGTCACCATCGGCATCGGAAGCCCCGTCTCCAGCGACAGGCACCGCGAGATACTCAGTCTCAAGGTCACCGAGGTTGACCGGAACGCCCTGCGCCATACGCGCGACTATCTCGTCCTACGGGACTTCGAGCGAATCCTCGGCCGGTTGGAGGTACACTTTCTGGCGCTGAAGCAACTACACACCCCCTAAGAACTTCCGACAAATAATTCGCTGGTCCCCGAGATCTCTATCTCTCTCTCTCTATTTCTCGATCTATCTATCTATCTCAATTTCTTATCGTTGTCTATGGTTTTTTAACAAGTGTTCAGCGGCAGCACCGACTGCCAACGCATCATCCCGCTGAGCAGACACACCGGACGCTCATCCAGGGCTATGTTTTTTCCACAAACAAGCCAGCGGTAGCACACCGACTGTGCACGCATCGTCCAGCTGAGCAAACACTGAAATTCCAGCCTGGGCTATGTTTTTTCTTAAGAGGTCGGCGGTGGCACACTGACCATGGAGCCTCCACTCTAAGTTATAAATCTAGTCAAATTGTAAAGGTTTTAATCGTCTTTTAGAAGCTGTAACCTTATAAAGGTTGGTTGATGGCTCAGAGTAGTCGGGCGCTACAGAAGTTCAATGATTCCGGTCCCATTGCAAACCCGGTTCGATGTGAGAAACCGTCTGCATGCCCAGAGACGTCATTTCACTGTTTTCCAGGGGTTGGGGGATGGTGGGGGCAAGACACTTCCGACCTGACAAGTTACAAGTTTGCGAAAAAGTTGACGACCTTTTTTTTGCTTGTCAGTCATTTTTTACGGTTAGTTACTTCAGATTACTCGACACCAAGCGCTCCTTTAGTAGGGCGTGTAAGAACTAAATAACACAAACATTGCCGAAAATTTTTTTCTCCGAAAAATCAGGGGGCAAGTGCCCCCCCTCCCCTCCCCCTCCCCCAAATGACGTCCCTGTGCATATGCCTACTGCGCTGAAATTCAGTGAAACACGCGAGCAAAGGTTGCGATCTCCTGCTGGATGGGACAATAGAAACTACCGAAGATAATCCATTCTGCAGATAATCTACAGTATTATGACCTTTTGTTTACAACTTAAAATATTGTCAGCCATTAGGTAAACTAATTTAATTTAATTTAATTTAATCTGATTTATTCAAATCGTTTTGTTATCTTGTGGAAAAACTTAGTAAATGTATTTCGTATTTATATAGATATGTGTAACGTAATGCAAAAGCACAGCAGTATTTGACAGCAACATGGCCGTTCTAAACGAGATGTGGAGCATAGAATGTAATGAACACTAGATAGCGTCTATCTGTGGCAAAGGGCAGCCGAAATTAGAAGCAAGTTTTCAATATTTTACACTTAGTGCTGTTTTGGCAATCTAGGGTTAATTAAAGTCAATGATGGTGAGCCCATGAGCAAGTCTGTGTGAACGTTCCAACGCGAATTACATCTTAAGTAAGTAAGGAAGATCTCATGAATTTATATAGCTCCTTCATAAGTAGTACACCAGCAGCTGCTTATTCTTATGCGCTTAGTCTTAATTTTAAATAGCCGGGGGAGGGAGCGATTCGAAACATTCACATTAGAGCCTCTAATATAACACTAACTACCTGACAATACCAATGGGCCTATTAGGCTATAGTTCTCCAGGGTCCCTGTACAACCAACCACTGTGATCGTGGCGAAATATAACTTGTTAAATCAACGTAACTGTATTCTGTATATTAAGCATATTAAGCTTATATTATGTACTGTACGTGCTTCGCAACTATGCTCGATATTGTGATGCTGTCCATATATTTTCTAGCCGTACAAACTGCATACAGTACGGCGCATTTACTGACAATCATCGTAATTTCTTACGATCGCACTACACGTATTACATGTAATATTGCATTGCATCACGTGTAATTTAAAAGAAATAGCCCGACTTTGTGAAATTGGTAAATATTTTAAGTATGCGAAAACCTTACTAGATTTTTATTCCCCATTTATATATACATTTATTCGTCTGTCTTTCATGCTTCATTGTTGATGTTGTTTGGAATTTGTAAAGATGGAAAACCAATTACGTTCTATCGATTATCGGTAAAAATATATCGGTAAATTTCCAAAAATCTGCAGCTCCTCTCCCTCAGGTTGTCAGATCTTCCAATAAACTGATTATTTTCAGATCTAGCTCTGTCTTACTCTCTCCCTCTGACTGATCTCTGGAATGATCTGGTCTTTTGCGAATGGATTTGAAGTATCATCCATTGATATCCTTGAGTATGAAAAATGGTGCTATAGAAGCGCATAATAAATAAATATTATTATTGCTGCTCAGAAGAGGCGCTATGCAAATATTCTGTTACAGTGCACATTAAATATCAGCTGATTCTCCCAAAATCAACGACTCGGAATTTCTACTTTATACGCCAAAGCCTTCTCAACTCCAGAAATTGGAGTCTATGACCACTGTTAAAAGTGGGAGGGAGGTAAGATATCCGCAAATATTTTATTCTACCCTGCAGTCGTACAAAAAACAACTGAAAATTATCACATTACTATCAACGAGACCATTTAACTTCTATAAGCAAGTATCTTGTGCATGGGCGCCCGCACATTGGGGCAAGAGGGGGCACATGCACCCCTGGAAAATGCAAATACCAATATTTCACATTGAAATTTGAAAAAAACTTGCTAAAGTATTAACCTTGACCCCTGTGTTAACATGTGTTTTGCCCCTCCTGGAAAATTTCTGCAGGCGCCCGTGATCTTGTGGAATGGTTAGTAAGTAGGTCGATCGAGGGAAGAGTCACATATTAAGATAGCACTGCGAAAATCCAGTCTACAGGACAGCGAAAGGAAAGCCTGCTGAACAGTGGGTTTATAGATACTGTATGCTAAAATCTCAGCCAGTGGCGTATTTAGAATTTTGGTAAGAGCCTAAGGGGGCCAGACACTTTCGACCTGACAAGTTACAACTTTGGAAAAAAGTTGGCGACCTTTTTTTTGCTTGTCAGGGTCACAGGACCACAGGACAGGCGGTTAGGCCAAGACCAAAGGGGGGGCATGGCCCAAATGGCCCAATGGTAAATACGCCACTGATCTCAGCGATTTTAACGAAAATCTCAAACAAGAGCTACATTTTCTCGTGTGCCCATCTTCATTGGTTTAAACATTGCAGGGATAATTAATCATCAATATCATTCTCAGTTTCGATCAACAGGATTTCAAACAGAACACTTCCCATCCATCTCCATACTACAGTACTGCACACCAGCGTCAGAGACTGTACGAGAACGTGGGACATCCACAAAATGAAAGTCCTGTCGAATATCTTGTGAATGGAAGGCCTGTTGAACAGTGATTGCACAGATATGCAAAAATGTCAGCGATTTGAAGAAAATCTCAAACAAGAGCTACATATTCTCGTGTCCCCATCTCCAGTGGTTTAAAAGGCGCTAGAATAATCATTAATATCATTCACAGTTTCTATCTACAGGGTTTGATTTAGGACACCTCCCAAACAATTTGCACTACTAGCTTAAGAAACATTGCCGAAAAATAGACGACCCAAGCGACGAGGTCTATGTTTCTTAGAAGGTCCTGCCAGTGGCGTAGCGTGGTCTCGTGCCGCCCATGGCTCCTGGAAAAAATGCCGCCCCAACCTGCTCTCCTATTACAACTGACCAGCAAAAAGAAGGTTGTCGCCGCTCAATTTGCCGCTCGCTTCATGTGTGCCGCCCATGGCTCGAGCAAGAGTAGCCATTGGCACGCTCGTCCATGGGCCCTGCCGCAGTTCAGTTGCTCTTTGCCATACCGTTGTCTTAGAAAATGACCACAGAATAAAAATGCAGCCCCATTTGCTGCTTCGGTGCGCCGGGTCAAATACTAACAAGCAGGGTCGACCATTCCCCCCTCCGAACATTCCCTCTGCTGATTCTAGCGCCTAAGTTAACAAAAGAAAGGAAAAGAACTACGGAAGACTAAAAAGGATTGCTGAAGACAGAACGAAGTGGAAACAACTCATGACCGTCAACCTTCAGATATGAAGATGACACATGATGATGATTATGATGATGATGATGATGAAGTTAACAATAAGCAGTCACTGTGGTACTGCTGCTGCTGCTGCTCCTGCTACTACTACTACTACTACTACTACTACTACTACTACTACTACTACTACTCTACTACTATTACTACTACTACTACTACTAAGGTCGCAAGTAGCAGGCATCTTAGTTACCCTGTCCGAGTTTGTAAAGATCATATCACGTGCGCTGATTCAACGGGTGTTGTGGCAAATATCATCCTGTTAATATTGTGACCTCGGCAGCATAATTGTTGTGAAAAATACCGCGGATAAATAACTACTGTAATAGTTTGATCACACATTTTGTCCGTCTTTACATTGAAGCAGAGGAACCAGATGGAACCAGACGGAACCAGATGGAACCAGATGGAACCAGAGGACACAACATGAAACTGTTGGGTTGAAACGGGTTGGGAGATGCAAACAACACTTTTCAGTGCAAGAGTGGTGGACAGATGGAATGAACTGGATGAGGAAATAGTAATGGCTACGAGTGTGAATGACTTCAAAATAAACCTCAGTACTATGGGATACTAGATTTGGATGAGTGCAACAGGGCAGACTCTATTAAACCACTCTAAACCACTCTTGTTATTGTTATTATTATTATTATTATTATTATTATTATTATTATTATTTCTATCCATTATGTTCGTGCTATAAATTCTCTGCCAGGCCGGGACTAAACAATAATAATAATAATAATAATAATAATAATAATAATAATAATAATATGAAATTTAAATAAAGAACCAACTGAAGGGACATAATAATAATAATAATAATAATAATAATAATAATAATAATAATAATAATAATAATAATAATAATAATAATAACCTATTAGATATGACAATGGGGACTATACCATTTTACTTTGGCTTTTGAAACGAAAAGCTTTTGTGTTTTTAATGAGGGATTTTTCAAGTGATAACATTTTCATAAAACGAACATTTCCGCCACACCCGCAGACCCTCGCCTGCCTTGCAGCTCTCAGCCTCCGACCAATGGGGCTAGAAGCAGACCCGCCCAGCGCAAGGCCTTGGAACGCAGCTCTAGGCGACCGGTCAACTCCGAATGGCAGAACATGAGCGAATGTTATGTTATTAGGCGCTGACTGCCGACATTTTTATTGACGTTTTTCTCTTGGAATAAATTTGGAATCGCTCGTCGAATATAATATGTCGTCATCACAAGGACCTAGACCAAAGTCCAGGTAAACAGCAGATACCACCTGTTATGACGATTACGATGATTTCTATCGTGATTCGGTGACATTCGTCGGCGGGTTCGAACCGGTGGACGAGACAAGCCGGGTCGACCCTTTCCCCCTTCGGTTTTCCCCGTCAGCACCTCTGGTTCTCATTAGCGTCGCCACGGGGGGATGCGGCAACTGCCCCCACCTGCCCCAGACCACCTACCGTATTCGCGCAAATCCTGTGAGAAAGTTTTCTGTGGAGGGGTGAGGGGTGGGTAAGGAATCTGACAAGCTAGTCCCTTCCCCCCCAACCAAAAATTCCTGGCAACGCCACTCCATCTTACCTTTCAGAGCTATTCCATCCCCTTAGTTCTATCCCTGGTCGGCCATGTCTTCGGTCCACAACCAATGGTCTTCTCAGTGTGCCCCAAGCACGAACCTCCATGTTCCTGAAGCGAGGTTTTGAATCAGTTGGCCCCATCCTTTGGAATGCTCTTGACGTCATGAATGAGGTCTTATAAATGCAGAAGTTGATGGCCTATGTTTGCAATAGCGATTGATATCAATGTATTAATGGATGCTAAAGATAGTGGCTGAATATGGTGCTTGAAATCGATCTCTAACAGGACGAAATAACTTTCAAATATGCGCTTGATTTTGCACAAATCCTGTGTATTAATTATTAGCATTATAGAATAGCGAGGGTGGTCATGGATGAGGCCTTCTAAACGAAGAAGTTGATGGCCTAATATTGCAATAGCGATTGATATAGATTTACTAAAGGATGCTAAAGATAGTGACTCAATATGGTGCTTGAAATCGATCTCTAACAGGACGTAGTAAGTTTCAATAATGCGGTTGAATTTTCACAAATCCTATGCATTATTAGCTTTATGGAATGACGGAGGTTGTCATGGTGGAGGCGTTCTAACATTAGCGTCGCCACGGGAGGGAAATTGGAACAACTGCCCATAACCTGCCCCAGACCACCTAATAGGTTCGCGCAAATCCGGTGAGAAAGTTTTCTGTGTTCTGTGGAGGGGAGGAGGTGAGGGTGTGTAAGAAATGTGACTCGCTAGCCCCTTTCTCCACCCCAACCAAAAATTCCTGGCGACGCCACTGCTGGTTCTACGCTTATGAATAAGAATAAGCAGTTACTGCGTTACTACTACTACTGCTACTGCTACAACTACTTCTACTTCTACTACTACTACTACTACTACTACTACTACTACTACTACCCGGCACTATGGCCTATTATCCAAAATAACCAAAATAATAATATCCATCCTGGATTTGACCTGGATTTGTGCAATTGTCACATTGTCATCGGTTTGTGCTTCTATACATTACGAAGTGGCGCTAGAGAAATTTAAAATTAGATTATGTTAGGCTGAATTATGGGGCATTAGACATTGCATAAGATTCCAGTATCTTTATTCTTTTTGGATTGGATCATATGGAATTTCTTTTATATAACGTTGTTAGTTGTAGTTTAGAAAGTAAAGACAGACAGTGAGACAGACAGAAAGACAGGCTGGCAGGTAGAGAGAGACTGACGTAGGAGATGAAGGCATAAAGGGAAGAAAATAGACACCAGGACAAGCTTTCTATTAACATAAATGAATTTGTACACACACAGTTGTAGGCAAGTGCAAGGATGTTATGTTATTTCAATTGCAGTATATACTACACTTACAGTAACTCACACTCACTCACTCACTCACTCACTCACTCACTCACTCACTCACTCGCTCGCTCACTCATTCCCTCGATCAATCAATCAAGGTTTCGTCATTAATTAATTATTAAAATTCATCGCCTTCTGTTTTCTTTGTCTCGGCTTTTGTGACACAGATGGTCTGTTGCCTTTGGTTTTATTATGTACTTCGGATGGCTTTTCTTTTATATTGAGTACCAGCTACAACGCTTTCCTTTGTTGATTTCCCATCACATATTCCACCCTATTCCCTCCAGGCTCCAACCCACCCTACCCATCTGCCCCGACTCTACCCATACCCCCTCTGTCCCTACCCATATTTCCCCTTTGATTGCTATAATTGAAAGATAAGGCCTATAATTTAGTATTAAAGGCGCGTACGTCAAAAGTCTGGCTCCTCCCGGCCATGACGGAGAGATTATCGTCTATTGATTGTCTGTTCGACCGTCGCGTCACGTGACGGTTTATGTTGCCGTGGCAACGAAAAGCGCCACGTAACGAACGAACTGATCATATTGACGAGTGCTTTAGCATATGGACCAATGCTTAGTTATATTAAATAAAGCCTTAACAACGACGACGATGATAATAAATAAATAAATAAAATTTATGTATTTATTTATTTATTAGTCGTCGACCATACAGGCAGGCAACGTGGCGCCATACAAATCACAGCTAATGCATTAGATTGCCGTGATTACAGCGATTTTTTTGCATTACGTTCGACAGTGCTTCTATCTATCGGTTGAGCGTTATCCTACCCGATGCGGTTTAACCGTGTCTGCTCTGATTGGCTTTCTGCACTGCTTCCCCGTCTTCCTCCATAGTGTTATGCATTCAGCTGCACATCTTCGCTAATGCACTTTTTTGTCGAATTCCTGAATAACAATCACCTGTTACCCCTCCCCCCTCACCCCTACCCTCTGATCCCCACCCGGTCTCTTTCACCTCCCACCTTTGATTCTGTTTGTATCCCTTGTTCTCTGCTCCTGTTCTTGCTTTCACACAGCGCGGCTCTATCGATTGATTGATCCATCTATCCATCCATCCATTCCGAGACTGGTTCCCTAGGGTCGGTATAGCGAACGCTGGTCGCTTGCTAATCACGCACTGAATTGCTCACAGTGAATGAGTGAAATGTCCGGAGAGAGAGACAGAGACAGAGAGAGAGAGAGACAGACAGACAGACAGAGACAAGACAGACAAGACAGACAGACAGAGACAGACACGGAGAGAGACACACACAGAGAGACAGACAGACAGACAGACAGAGATAGACAGAGACATGTCAGAGACAGAGAGAGACAGAGCGAGACAGAGAGAGAGAGAGAGACAGACAGACAGACAGACAGACAAACAGACAGACAGACAGAGACGCGATCTACACTTGTCGGCGTTGCTATGGAGACGACCGTCTTCAAGGCATTAGGAATTACGTTGCCTTGGATACGATGGACGGGGTGCACTTAAGCAGCGTCGCTTATAGTAGGCACTTGAGAAACTGTTTCTGTTTAATCCCCGCAGCCAATGTTAAAGCAATTGCTGATGCTTACATATATACAGTATACGTTATATCGAGGTATGTTATATCGAATACATCCAGTTGGTTCACCGACATTTGCGCGACCGACATTTGCGCGTATTTCGAGGAAGCACGAATTGCGCTGTAAATTAAAAGTCATCCGTGCTTTAAGTAAGTAAGTAAAGTAAAATCTCGTGGATTTCCATAGCGCCTTGGAAAGCAGCACAACAGTAGCTGCTTATTCTTAGGCGCTCAGCCTCTCTTGAAATAGCTATGGGGAAGGTATGTTATCAGCCAGGCACTAGACAACATCCAAAGGGCAGTGATCAGCTTTAGTAACTATAGTCTTAATCATAACCCAAAATCAAACCCAAAATAACCCAAAATCAAACCCTAACTCTAACCCTAACCCGTATTATTATATAATGTCGCGCAAATGTCGTTCGCGCATTTAACGGGTCGCCGCCCATGCAGTTAAAGTCCTGTAGTCTATAATTATAATCGGTCTGTTTGAGTACAATTCCCATCCGCATCTTAGCATTTGCATCGCAAAGCACCATTAATTATACCACGAGAGAAAAAACATCTGTCATCCACTGAGAGTATAATGTTTCCTAAGATCTTCCGTCATGCATATTTACGAATAACATTATTTATAAATCATTATAAAATATAATCGATTTAATTTAATTAAGTAACCACCAGGCCAAGACAACTTTGAAGTTGCGAACACGGACTGCCAAGCAGTGCAGCGGATAAGTAAGCAAGCAAATAGTATACCTGCATTACTTCGTGAAACTAGCGCACTATATGGCCTGCACCTTTTAAATTAAGCACTAATTTTGACCTTTTAGCGTCATGCATCAATCCAAATGGCTATCGCAAACATAACCCACCACACGCCTCTTCTGTAGCGCCTCAACTGCGACAACACCCCATATTGCCGCCAAAACCACTATTGCATGGGCTCATTGGACATTCAGGCCCACTTTTACAGCTTATTTATTCCTGCAGACGATCGATTTGAAGTCATAAACTGTTCCTGTTTGTGCCATCGGTCTTCGAATGAAGCCCCCGCCGACCAGATTGCCCTCTTCATCCTCACCATTCTATCATTATTACTGTATTTTCTACAACAACGACGGCTAATGCTTATAGCCTTAGGCTATAGGCACCATTAGATAATGGCGCTATAGATTTTATGGACTGATTGTTTCGTATAAACGAGAGAATCTGAATAACCAAGGTTCGTCTGTACCTAGTATACTTATACTATAATATCTTGTGGAATGCCTAGTAGGGCGATCGAAGGAAGAGCCGCTTACTAAGATATGTGGTTCATTGTACAACAGGTTTTATAGACAAGAAAAACAAGTTTTATAATGAATTCGCTATGTGTGAGAGAAGACAATGGAAGGCCTGCTGAATAGAGGGTGCATAGGACCTAGATATGCAAAACTTTAATCGATTTGAAGAACTTTTTCCGCCAAAATCCACAGTTTTCTCTTGCTCCAAATTCATTGCTTTAACTTTTGCAAGAATAATCAACAATATCATCAGAGACGTCATTTCACTGTTTTCCAGGGGGGAAAGATACTTTCGACCTGACAAGTTGCAAGTTTGCGAAAAAGTTGACGACCTTTTTTGTTTGTCAGTCATTTTGTACGGTTAGTTACTTCAGACTGTTGAATAGAAGGTATACAGGCCCTAGATATGTAAAAATCTAATCGATTTGAAGAAATTCTCCGACAAAATCCACATTTTCCTCTTGTTCCTTCATCACTGCTTTAACCTTTGCAAGAATAATCAATAATATCATTCTCAATTTCGATCTACAGGGTTCGAAATAGAGCACACCCAGCCATTTCATACTACACACTAACGCCATTGACTGTACGAGAACGAGGAACATCAACTAAATGAAAGTCTTGCCGAATATCTTGCGGAAGGCCTAGTAGGGCGATAGAGGGAAGAGCCGCGTATTAAGTTATCTGCATGTTTCATATGGCCTACAACAGGTTCTATAGACATCAGAAACAAAGAAAAAAGGTCATCCCAGGCTCAGATGGGAGGGAGTGTTGGGGGTGTCGGCCTCAGAATGAGGGGGTTGTGGTGGTGCTAGGGAGTGTAAAAATATCCCCGCTTGGCCTCTATAAATGGCCTCTAAGGCCCAAAGAAAGACTTCAAGGCCAACAACTATGATCAATAACTTCTGCGAAATGCAGAATAAGGTCCAAACACTGAGCAGTGGTGGATATATCGTCATTATCGTCGCCTGGTTGTCTGGCTTTCTCTGGCTGGCTGGCTGGCCGGCTCAATTGCTGGCTGGTTGACTGGCATCTATGCTTACTTCTATTGCCGCCAAAAACCGAATCCCGCAAGTCAAACGATGACGTCAATCTTTCCGTTGCCGTGGAGACCAGAAATCCTTCCATAGAAACAACCGTCTGGCTTAAACTCCACCACCAGCCACGAGAGAGAGAGAGAGAGAGAGAGAGAGAGAGAGAGAGAGAGAGAGAGAGACAGGCAGGCAGGCAGAGACAGACAGATAAAGACAGAGAGAGAGACAGAGAGAGAGAGACAGAGAGGCAGACAGACAGAGACAGACAGACAGAGAGACAGAGATAGGGAGATAGACAGACAGAAAGAGAGAGAAGAGAGAGAGACACACAGGGTCTTTTGACGATAAACGAATGGCCCCATTTGAATGTTAAATTGCGTTCGTATACGAGGGACGAGCAGTATCCCATAATCCCACCATTACGCTTGGATATAACATCCAGCCTTCGCTTCACATGCCAACGGAACTGGCCTCACTCCCTCCAAATCCAAAGCCAGACGCAGTCATTAAGGTTATCTTCTAGTCGGAAAACTGAGTTCCAAACGACAGTATTGTCAATGCACACACACACACACACACACACACACACACACACACACACACACACAAACACACACACTGCGATCGATCGACTATAAATTCCAGTAAATCTAGGCCTATAATTATATGCATTGTCCAATGTCAAACAGAGTATGAATTATATACTATTTTGGTGGTCTATAGAATTTGTCATACAAGAGACCAGTTCTCTTAAACCCCTTCTTTTCTCTCGTTCGATCTTTTAGACATTTGACAGAGAACAGATTTCTGAAAGACTTTGTATAGTGTCGTTTCAAATGGCTCACCATTTTTCGGGGCATTTCGAATGCTCTGGAATAAAATTGAGGCAGAATATATTGACAATTCTAGTACAGTTTGACTCAGCTAAGCTGGGGACACACGAAAATGTGGTTTTAATTTGTTTCATCACTCTTCTGACTTTTGGATATCAGCCTACTGTAGTACTAATAATTATTAGGAAAATAGCAAACAAATGCTACACAAGTACACATGTGACGAAAATAGCTAAAGATGCGGATAAAATTGCGCATGTTTGTTCAGAAATCGCATTTGCGGAGAAAAAGGCTGAAAATGCGGCGCATTAAAGCAATTTGTTAAATATGCGATGGCCTGTAGATTGGTTCCTTGGCATAAGAGTGAATAGGCATTTGCATGGGACTGACTCGGTACGTCGTCGCAGATAGTTTCGGGGTCTTAATTTAACCAGCGCGCCGTGATTTCGGTCAGTCATCGTCTGTCACGATGTGGCGCTATAGAAGCCAGCGGTCGGAGTATACAGATAGCGTGGACCGGACGAACTATACTTGCATTCATTTGGTGGCAATCCTCTTAATTCCTCTTCGTCGAATCTATTAGAAGAACTAATTAACGTATCCCATATCCCAAGCCATATTCCAAGCCATCTGCTATAAATGGACATCATCATCGTCATCATCATCATCATCGTCATCATCACCTTCTTCTTCTACTTCGTCTTCATCTTCTTGCCCTGCAGATTGACTGCGTCGGCGATCATGGACCTCCATTTTCGTCTTTCTTCTGTTGCATGGATGATGTCAATATTTCCTCCGTAGTTTCCTCCCTGTAGATAGCATAAACTGTCCAGGTATAAGTGTTCCTTTGTCTTCCTCCATTCCTTTTACCCTCAATCATTCCTGTTGTAGCAAACTTCTCTATTCCATCTTTTCTCATTTCATGACTAAAAACTTCCATTTGTCTTATTATTGTTGCCATTAAGCTTTTTTGGGGTTTGCGCTTTAACGCGTGGTGGCTTCACATGGAGGACCCGAGGGGGAGCTCGTCCCCCTATTGAATGTCTGGTCCCCCAGTGTCCCCCCTCTGTTGGGACCCTATGCTTACTACTACATACCTATCAACAAACGGTTGGCCCCCAGTGATTTTGAGTTTCAAAAACACTGTTTTGCCTTGGGTCCGCAACGCCCCAGGCATGAAAGTGTGCCGCTCAGGCACTATACTTTTTCCGCCCCACTTTGCTTAGCCCAAATCCTGGAGCCGCCACTGGCTTTAACCGACATTTCGTTGTTCTTCGTCATGTCTTTTCATCATGCTTCTAAAAAATCACATTTCAGTTGTCGGGAGTTCCTCCCCCATGCGTGACTTCGAACACTGTCCACGTCTCACAGCCAACATAACAGTATTGGTCGCCCCGTTCAGTTCAGCACATTCATTATTGCCGGCATTGCTATGCGCTTGTTGCGAGTTTGGCATTGCCAACCAAGTCAGCGTTCTTTATGTCTTATGTCGTTATTGGCAATGAAACGAAAGAGCGCTTGGCCTAACGATACTATGTCCTCAAGGAAGAAATTGAGCTGCGTCATATTCTACATACCCGGTATATTATGAGGGAGAGAAAGAGAGACTAAAAGACAGACAGACAGAGATAGAGGGACAGAGACAGACGGACAGACACAGAGAGAGAGAGAGAGACAGACTGGCAAGAGGTGTCCTTATAGATAGTGAATCATCATATTATATATAGGCTACCAGGCATATTATGAGAAAGAGAGAGAGAGAGAGAGACAGACAGACAGATAGACAGACAGACAGAGAGAGAGAGAGAGAGAGAGAGAGAGAGAGAGAGAGACAGAGACAGAGACAGAGACAGAGACAGAAAGACAAGAAGTGTCCTTAGAGATAGTGAACCATCTAGTAGTTATCATTTCACAACAGTTTCAGTTTTTCTTTGGATGCGATTACAAGATAATGAGTCTCCTAACGCCACCCGCCCCTCTCTTACGATAAGCCCCCTAGTTACATTTAGACTCATCTATGTCAACATAATCATTGCTGCAGAGCTGAACAGGCTCCGATATTACTGTCCACTTACTACGGCTGCTAACTCAACCAGCGATGACTCAGGGTTTGAAATTCTTGGCTCTGAAGAATTTGAAATCGGTAATAGAAAATCCTGGCACCCTGAATAGTAATACAAGAGGCGCCACATGACTCCTCTATTACGATACATCACTCTGCGCCCCTTAGCAAACTGAGAAACTGTAAAGGCGCTAAATTATTTGCTAACAGTTATTCAAAGAAACTCCTTTTGACCAGAATTTCCCAAGTTCCAAAGTTTTCAATTACAAGCAATCGAAAATATATTCGATAGGAAGTGGTTATTGTTGTTAAACAGTAGAACCTCGTTATGACGGACTCGGTTATATCACGGTTATAAAGTACCGCAATGTACGGTCCCCGTGTGATGCGCTACTGTATTGGATGATATTGGATGTAACGTACCTCGGATACAATGTACTAAATTTGATATGATTTGTGAAATTACAGTTTATCATTGTATCATTCGGTGTATCATTCTTATGACGGAATAATGATGTCATAATCTATCCTTCCTATACAGCGATGTACCAATAATTATCGTGCGTAATGACAATTCAAGTAATTTATGATTTTCAATAATGTGTACATGCTGCATGCAACATATTTGCTTTTTCAAATAACCAGTCAGTTTTCCGTGAGGACAAGTGGATATAGAAACACCAATGAATCCACAGGCACTGTCCACCCGAATGGTGGCGCAAAAAATCAATGGAAAAGATGTTGATGACTACCATCTTAGCACTCAATGCGTGGCTTTTATTCAGCTTCGCATCCAAAATCAACGTTCACTTATAGACGGAAACTTGGCACTTATAGACGGAAACTTGGCCATTCGCTATTATATAGGAGTCGTCGTGAGTTTCTGTCGGCTGTGTTGTGGACAATGGACTTCTTCATTTAATTATTGGACGTATGGCTTATAGACGGTACGTGCGGAAGAGGGAGGTAGGCGCAAAAAATTCGTTCGGTTGACGCCGGCATTTTCGAATATTGGAAGTTCGTCTGCCACAGATATTAGATACTGTTCATTAATCATACAACTCGTCAAATCACTCGGTCTGTATTTACCACGAGAAATTATATTTGTATCAAATATTGTCGGTGCTCTATTAAGCAATATTTGCGATGCATCTCTCTGTCTCTATTTGTCTCTCTCTGTCTCTGTGAATCTGTCTGTCAGTCTCTCTCTCTCTCTCTCTCTCTCTCTCTCTCTCTCTCTCTCTCTCTCTCTCTCTCTCTCTGTCTCTCTCTGTCTCTCTCTGTCTCTCTCTGTCTCTCTGTCTCTCTGTCTCTCTGTCTCTCTGTCTCTCTCTCTCTCTCTCTCTCTCTCTCTCTCTATATATATATATATATATATATCCATAAACAGCAATATTGCTGCACAGCAATGCCCCGACCTAAATACCTGAGCGCTACAATAAACTGACCCAGATATTTTCATCACAACAATGCGCTGACCCAATTATTATTAACGCAACAATGAACCGATCTAGATATTTTCAGCACAGCAAAACACTACCACAACAAGAAACTGACACAGATATTTTCAGTATAGCAACAATACACCGACCCAATTATTTCTGCAAAACGTTGAACCGATCCAAATATTATTTTCATCACAGGGCGTTCCGTAAAATCTGAGCCCAGCGCAGGAGGGCGTTCGTAAAATCGAAACCCGCGTTCGGAACCAACAGGATGGAGAACAATAATTCTTGCATCGCCGACCTGAACAACTACACCTGTTCGGGAGTTGGACTGCTCCTACCTCTGGTCAACGAGTACACCTGGGCGGTGTGGGCCAGGGCGTCCATCTACTTCGTCGGTCTGCTGTGGTGCTTCCTCGGGGTAGCCATCATCGCCGATATATTCATGTGTTCCATCGAGAAGATAACCAGTCACACTCGGACCATCAAGGTAGCCTCGGAGGAGGCGGAGACTGGGTACGAAGAGGTCGAGGTCAAGGTAATTGGTTCACGGTACATTAGTATTCATGTAGCGCAGGGTTATTTCTAGGATCATCAATTTGGGGGTGTCGGTCTGAAATGGGGGGGTGTTGGAGGGTGTTAGGGGTGCATCTCTGGCTCTGATCGGGGAAAATTTGGGGGTGGGGTGTCGGTCTCAAATGGGGGTATGTTGGAAAGGGGGTGTTAGGGGTGTAAAAATATCCCTGATGTAGCGCCGTCGTTTTGTTTGTGTTCCGGGGAATATTGATCGGCGGCATAGCGGCGTGTGGCTGCGTACACGGTGTTTCGTTAAATAATTGGGACCCCTTTATTGGATTCGTTGTATATATATATATATATATATATATATATATATATATATATATATATATATATATATATATAGGCCTATGTTTATTTTGGTTGTGACTTTTCCGGATGTTGTCCGATTTTAGTGAAAATCATGTCACCGTGTTCGGTTGAACATTTGTCCCCATAGGTCTGGAACGACACGGTCGCCAACCTGACTCTGATGGCTCTCGGGTCGAGCGCCCCGGAGATACTGCTCGCCTGCATCGAAACGGTCGGCAACGACTTCCAGGCGGGCGAACTCGGCCCCGGGACCATCGTCGGATCGGCAGCCTTCAACCTGTTCTGCATCACCTCGTTCTGTCTGGTCGTCATCCCGTCGGGGGAGGTACGGCGCATAGCGGCGTTCCGTGTCTTCGCCCTCACCGCCGTCTTCAGTCTGTTCGCCTACGTGTGGCTGGCGGTCATACTGCTGGTCATCTCCCCCGAGGAGGTGGAGATCTGGGAGGCGGTGCTTACGTTCGCCTTCTTCCCGCTGCTCGTTAGCGTTGCGTACGTCGTGGACAAGCACTGCTATCGACCGAAGGCCTCGAAGGAAAAGGCCAACGCCGAGGACAACGAAGAGGAGGACAAGGAACTAGGATACTGTGAGTGGACGGTCAAGATTCGAGGCCTTCTTGCCCTGGTCTATATTCCACTTAACTTCTCTATCTATTCCCGTAGATCCTCGGCCTATTATCCGTAGATTCTTTGTCTATTTTTCTTAGATTCTAGATATATTCCACTTGGCTTCTTGATATATTCCCTTAGATCCTTGACGACCTATTCTCCATAGATTTTGACCTATTCCCCGTAGATTCTTGATCTATTCACTTAGATCCTTGAACTATAACATTCGAACCAATTGAACTATTCCCCGTAGATTCTTGATCTATTCCCCCTAGATTGCTCCCCCGCCGATCTGACTGACCTTTCCTGCTTGACCTGGCTCTAATTCGGATTGGATTTGGTGCGCCATCGGCTGAAGCTGTAGGCATTATGACAGCGGCGCCATAGAAGTATATTCATTGATTCGTTGACAATGTATACAGTGTAGCCGCAGGACAAGGGGTTTATATTTGGTTGAGGGTCGATAATTTTGGATTCTAAGCTACACCACCTATCCCACCCTACCCACACTCCTCGCGACAAGGCGAAAATTTTAGGTGGGGGTAGCTTGACCCCTCCACCTTTTGATAAAAATCGACCATTGCTTTCGGGAAAGTTAAAGTGTATGTATAAGGAAGAACAAGTATTCAAGAAATGCGTTACCTAAATACATGCATTAACCCCTTAACTGGGGACCCCGGATTTATCCGTTCATTTTACATTGAGTTACAGTTAAATACCCAGTTAAGGGGTTAATGTGTAGTTTTTCTTCTTCAGCAAACAAGCTGACCAATTTTCTACCTTGGAACAAGAAGAGCAAGAAGAAGAAAGGCCACGGTACGTACGTTCTGACCTCTGACCTTTAACCTCTTAAGTTGATGGTCAGTTTCAATCGACCCTCTTAAAGAGAACTTAACTCGATTATATAGCGCGTACTAAATTCTAAACAGTTTCACGATATCGCGTTAATAACGTCTGTGTGATATTTTTCCAGAAGTTGGAAAAGTGGATGAAGATAGAATGCGAACACTTATTAAGGTGAGTTCTTGCAATACACCAAGCAGTGCCACTGTCTTTATGGAGTGCCCTATATATCTATCTATCTATCCATCCATCCATCCATCCATCCATCCATCCATCACACACAATTCCAGGAATCCTAAAATCACAGAACTGCGCTTCAAATGGTTATCTTCTTTTAAACGGGACTTTGACTCGGCCTGTAAAATCCTATTCCACGTCTTAAAACAGAGGAGCTACAACAGACGCTTATTACGCAAAATGAAGTATGACATTTGGCATGATTACCAGCAAAACGTAAACAATGACACACGACAACAACAACAACAACATGACCAATAACAACAACAACTGCTGCCGATCGTAACCCCTATTCACCTTTATCAACACACCTGACCAGAGAATGGAAACGCGCTTTTAGCACACATCCCACTTTCGTTAATTACAGAGTCATAGCCGCATACACCAGACATAAGAACCTAGGCCAATTATTAACTGCCTCTGGAAATAATAGACCCCCTGAAAATAATACTACTACTACTAATACAAACACACTGGGATCCAGAAAATGCCAATCAAAAGATTGTAAAACCTGTCTAGCTATCTGTCTGTCTGTCTGTCTGTCTGTCTGTCTGTCTGTCTGTCTAGTTGTCTATCAATCTATCCACAGTAGAACTTCGCTATAACGTACTCAATATATGTATATACATAATTATTTATATATTTATTTATTTATAACGTATTCAAAAGATATTTCAAAATAATCCAATTCTAGGAACTGCGTGAAATTCATCCCAATCTATCCGAGGAGGACCTGGTCCAGTTGGCCACGGCCCGCCTGGCCGAAGAGCAGCCTCACGACCGTCTCTGGTACAGGATCAACGCCGTTAAACAGATGGCCGGAAACCCGAAGCTAAATCCACAGGTCAACACCCGACTGGCAAAGGTACGGTCCGGCTTAACTAACAACGCCCAACGCTATTTACTCTTAACATCACAAATAAGTTATAGTGGTTTCCACAAAGACTAACGTGGCGTTATAAACCACTTGAAATACGCCAGTATTATTATTATTATTATTATTATTATTATTATTATTATTATTATTATTATTATTATTATTATTATTTGAGAGAGAGAGACAGACAGACAGACAGAAAGACGGGAGGATGGACGAACGAGCGGACAGACAGACAGACACATAGAGAGATAGATGATATATGGATGGATAGATAGATAGATGGATAGATAGATGGATGGATGGATGGATGGATGGATGGATGAATGGATAGATAAATAGACAGACAGACAGACAGACAGATAGATAGAATATATTCCTAGCACTCTGATATCGTTCTGCTTACCTGTGTTCAGGTGTTCGATTGTCTGAAGAAGAAGGAACTTTCTGGAAAGCTGGAAGTGGCGGAGACCGCTTCCATGATCGAGATGAGCGACACCTGGAAGAAGTCGGTGGTAGAGTTTACCGCCGCCCAGAGCGCCATCCTGGAAAGGGACCAGAAAGTCCAGGTGACCGTTAGACGATTTGGAAAACTCAACTGCCAGATCGTCTGCAGGTAAGATCGCTCCCCTGTAACGACAAATCCTGTTATCCTGTAATCCTGTTATCCAGTAATCCTGTTATCCTGTAATCCTGTAATCATGTTATCCAGTAATCCTGTTATCCTGTAATCCTGTAATCCTGTTATCCAGTAATCCTGTTATCCTGTAGTCCTGTTATAGTGTAATCCTGTTATCCTGTAATCCTGTAATCCTGTTATCCTGTCATCCTGTTATCGACGGCTATACGTTATCGAACGCTATTCATTACACGCATTTCGATTAATTATTATTATTATTCATTATGAAATATCTTAAGCGAACGTTTCAATGCATAATATCTACATCCAATGTTCGAAAAGTTCACTTTCTCTCTCTCCTCCACCTGAGTTTGTCCCGATTCTCCTCTCACGTGACCTTCAGCCGACTGCCTCGTCTTCTGCTGTACAATCTCTCGTACTCTCTCTTCCTTCTCCGTACACTAACGCACACTCGTACGCCAGAATTAGAACAATGCACACCTCCACGCACCCTTCTATACGCCTCAACACATACAACAGCCACACAACCCAAACACACCCTCTCTGACATCAATCTTTGTGACAATTGGATGGTATTGGATATAGCGCACCTCGAATATAACGTACAAAATTTCACAGATCCCGCTAAATACGTTATAACGAAGCTCTACTTGATTTCAGTCGACATTAAATTGAAGATATATTTTTAAAACTAGAATCAGAGTATTATTCTAATTAGCCAGTTAACCATTCTGTTAATATAGTAAAGGATGAATAATTCTGTGAAATGTATTCGCTATAGTTTCATTCCAATTACCTTCGCCAGATGGCCTACTGAATTTTTTTGGGTATTACATATCTTTACTAAAAGAGATCTATTAATTTATCATTCTATTAACCCTTCAATCTATTAACCTATAAATCTATAAAAATAAATAGGCCTACTACCTACTACTAACACTACTAACTACTACTACTACTACTACTACTACTACTACTACTACTACTAACTACAACTACTACTACTACTACTACTACTACTACTACTACTACTACTACTACTACTACTACTACTACTACTACTACTACTACTAATAATAATAATAATAATAATAATAATAATAATATACTACTACTACTACTACTACTACTACTACTACTACTAATAATAATAATAATAATAATAATAATAATAATAATAATAATACAATCTATTAACCTATCAATCTAACGGTCTCTTTACCTATCAGTCTATTAAATATAATTAGCTTATCAACGAATACAGGGAGAACTGCTAGTGCCCATATATTTCCAGAATCGAGACGATCGATGGAACAGCGGAGGCCCAGAAGGACTACGTTCCCCTGAAGGAAACCTTTGTCTTCGAAGAGGACGAGACGGAGAAGTCGTTCGACATCGCCATCATCGATGACAACGATTGGGAACCGGACGAAGTCTTCTTCGTCAAACTGTCCCTCGATCCGGACCACGAGAGCTCTGACGCTGCGGTCATCGGAAAGAGGGCGATCCAGGAGATCACTATACTCAACGACGACGGTAGGGGTTGGGTTAGGACGGCGGTTCTTAATCGGGAGTACTTGTACCCAGTGTTTATTCTAGGCCTTCTTGGGGAGTGGGTAAATTTTTTTAGATGGGACGGGAAATGGGTGGCAACCTGGCCCCCAAACATTTCAAAATCACCCCAATGTCAAGGGGCTTAAACACTGCTTGTACCCCTTGGGATTAAACCCCAGTGGCCCCAGGGGTTTGGGGATTAAATCCCCCTTGGCCGCCGAAAACAAAATATTTTAATGAGTTTCCATGCATTCTTAATTTTTTGACGCGACTTTGGGGGGTCAAACCCCCTTGGCTATAGACTGTAAAGGTTTCAGTACGAGGCGAGGACCTTTTTTGCTTCTCACGTAAACAAATAGAGGCGATAAGGTTTTTGCTTGTCATGATTTTTGCAAAGTCGGTCACGGTCAAAACCAAAAACCAACCCCCTTCCGGAAATCCTGGCTACGCCACTGTTGTGTGTGTGTGGGGGGGTTACGCAGAATGATCCGGAAATAAAGTCTGACTTAAAGACTTTTACACACAATTTACACTGTACAGATGCTTAAACTTCTATAGCGCCACTTCGTAATGCACAGTAGCATCAGCCGACAGGAACATCGAATCAGAATCATTTAAAGATCCAGACCAAGTCACCAGGGTATCCGACCAGACAAACGGGGTGACAGTCTAGAAACCATGACACTCGGAGCGAGGTCCAAACCCCGTTAGCGCCCCTAGTGGCTTTCACACAGGCAGTTATAATGTCTCATGAGCTGCTCTAAATCACGCTATGGTTCATGTATTTGGTTTTTGAAAGTAGGAGCAATATTACACATTTATAATATTAGAAACTTTTTTATTTTCTTTGTATAGAAACAATTGTTATCATAAGAACCAGGGTTAGAACAATCCATAGTCCTATACTATAGTAGTAGTAGTAGTAGTAGTAGTAGTAGTAGTAGTAGTAGTAGTAGTAGTAGTAGTAGTAGTAGTAGTAGTAGTAGTAGTAGTAGTAGTAGTAGTAGTAGTAGTAGTAGTTGTAGTAGTAGTAGTAGTAGTAGTAGTAGTAGTAGTAGCAGTAGTAGTAGTAGTAGTAGTAGTACTACAGTAGTAGTAGTAGTAGTAGTAGTAGTAGTAGTAGTAATAGTAAGTAGTAGTAGTAGTAGTTAGTTAGTTAGTTAGTTAGTTAGTAGTAATAATAATATAATAATAAGTTCGCAGTGCAGCAAATGCCCTATGGGCTAAGTTTTAGTAAACGTGTTTAGATTCGCATTTCAAAATAGAACATAATTATGTAGGGCCTATTTAGATTATCAATCGATCAATTGTAGACTTCTATAGCGCCATTGTAATAATACATCTGCATTAGTCTATGGTCGCTTCAGAGTGAGAAGAATAACCACAGTCCGTTGTAGATTTTAGCTGAATTTTGAGAGTAACAGAGGTCAGTCCATAATTCCTGGTTCTGTCCAAAAGGAGGCTACGAAACCAGACACAGAACTATCAACTGAATATGCAGCAGGGATATTTTTACACCCCCTAACAACCCCCAACACCTCCCCAATTTGAGGTCGACACCCCCAAATTTCCTAATCCCGAACAATCCCAAATTTGAGGTCTAACACCCCAACACCCCAACTTTAATTCTCTGATGCTCTTTTTTGTTTGTCAGACTTTTCGTTTAATTTTTTGAGATTTGATAAGGGCTTTTGGTTTTTTACCTGTCAGACTTTTTGTGGGATGATTTTTTTCCACACTTATTCGCCAGAGACCCCAAATTTTACCGACAACCCCTCCCCCAAATTCACAATCCTAGAAATAACCCTGATAGGCAGACACCCGAAACCGTGAAAAGCTCAAGGCGCTGCCCCAACTTTGGGTTCTCTTTTGCAGTCTTTCAATCGGAAGAGAGAGAGAGAGAGAGAGAGAGAGAGAGAGAGAGAGAGAGAGAGAGAGAGAGAGAGAGAGAGAGAGAGAGAGAGAGAGATCGGTTTCATGTGTCCATGCATTTTAGTCCCAACTGTTGTAAAACTGGCAACTACAATTATTACCAGCATACTAAGCGCAACTGGAACCAATTACCGGTAGACAAGGGTATTGCATAGAGGAAGACACATAGATACGGGCATAGATTAGACAGATAGATAGACAGGCAGGCAGAGAGCAGATAGACAGACAGACAAAGAGATTGAACGGACAGACAGGAAGACAGACGGGCAGACATGTAGAGAAGCGAAAAACATAAGATGGCTATAATAGGCCTAAAGGGATATAGGCTTAAAAGCTGATAAGGGTCGCAGTACGGACCTATATGTCCATGGAATCTTTCCTTCCATTCTTTCCCTCTCTCATCTTAGCGATTCATGTTTGAAATTTCAGACGATCTAAGACAAGTTTCAGAATACCTGAATATGGTGCCAACACATAAGTTAAGTTGTGAAAAAAGACTTCAATAGGCCTATTGTGGATTGGCGACATTAGAAAGGAGAAGAGACAGACAGACAGACAGACAGACAGACAGACAGGCAGGCAGAGAGACAGACAAAGACAGGCAGAGAGAAAGGGGATTTGATAGAAACATACAAAATGATGACTGGGAAAGTAGATGTGCCATACGATCGATTCTTTACATGGTACACTATAACAGCACAAGAGTCCACAAATACAATTATTGTTTAAGCAGAGGGTGGGTCCAAGAAAGACAGTGGCGCGCAGAGAGTGGTTGGCGCCCGGGGCCAAAGTCAATTTGGGCACCCAACCCCCCCCCCCAATCATCTGGCGGATAGTTGACAAGCAAAAATGGTCGTCGGATCAATTTTTACACGACCTCTGGTGTGCTCCTGGGGCCACCACCCCACCCCGCGCCCCCTCTGCACGCTACTGAAGAAAGAAAGCTTTGTTTAGTGCAAGAGTTGTGGACAAACGGAATAGTTTGGACGAAGAGTCAATCAGAGATGAAACAATAAACGGTTTCACAAGTTATCTAATAACAACTAGGTTATTGAATGCTGAGAGTCATTACAGGGATTTTCACACAAGCTTACTGAGCCTCCTAAACTACTTAAAATCACGCATTTAAACAATAATAATAATGATAATGATGATGATAATAATAATAATAATAATAATAATAATAATAATAATAATAATAATAATAATAATAATAATAATAACAGACCTTTATTAATTAGGCCTATATATAATACAATAATAACTGACAGTACTTACAAGTATAGCAACTGTTTCTCTTTCTGTTTTGAAGACCCTGGAACTTTTGAATTCGAGAAACCGAGCATCTTATTCAAGGAGAGCGAAGGCAAAGCACAGATCCCGGTCATCCGGTCCAACGGAGCGGACGGAAGGGTCACGCTGACCTGGAAGACGGAAGACCTGACAGCCATTTCCGGTCGCGACTACGCAGGCGGCGAAGGGACCATAACATTCGAACACGGAGAGACGACAAAAATGCTCGATATCGCAATCGTTGACGACCAAGTGAGATTCTACAGTCAAACATCGATAACACTATACTTGGATAGCACGCGGATCCTCGTATAATGCAAGGATTTCATTCAGAAACCAGTTTATTAGTATCAGGACAAAAACAAACAAATTTCAGAACAAAATCCAATAGATGCAGTGCTGGAAGGAAACCAGGATTTCTAGAAGAAAAATTCGAGTTTTTTAGGTTTTAATATTTGGCATATCAACACTCATAGAACCTTTTCTATATCCTTGCCACTTTATTTGTTATGCTGTCTGTGAAGAGTAAAACCCTTAAAACACGAGTTTTTAAAAACACTGAAATTTGGGTTTTCAGGCATTTTTTAAAAACCTAACAGAGCTAGGTTTTTAAAACCACATTTTCCAGCTCTGAATATTTCAGGGGTATTCAATTATTTTATTAAGGGCCAAATTTTTTATGATTGGTGTTTGGCGGGTCGGACCTGGTCCGCGAGTCGCCATTTGAATACCGTTGACATAGAAATTTGTCACTGAGTTTGATATCAAAATTAATAATAATATTAATAATTAATCAAGAAGTTAATTAATATCAAAGCAAGATAATCTAATGAACAGCTACAACAACATACGTCACTGAATATGTATTTTGCTTAATTAATAAATATAAACTTTAACAAGTGGAGAGATAGGAAAAGAGAAGTAGTAATACAGTAGTAGTAATATAAGATGCGCTATATAAGTTTTCCATTACATTACATTGCATTACAATGACTGATTAACGAGTCGTGTCTGTAGCGGTTTCTCAATTGCAGGAGAAAGAAAAAGACGAGAGTTTCAAAGTGGAGCTGTGCGATGTAGACTGCCCGGGTGCGAAACTGGGACGGATCAGAAAGACGATTGTCAGCGTCGTTGATGACGACGGTTAGAACAAAAATTATACGCTCATTAACGTTCATAAACTATTTTGATATTCACGAGGACAAACTCATTAATATCCAAAGTCTCTAAATGGGCCAATTATAAATAGTAGACAAAATACAACTGAATACGCAGCTGATTATAAGAGTTCCTTTTGTTTTAGTTACATTACTCAAGCATTGCATTAGCATAGTGGTTCTCACACACACACAGGACACATTCTACTGAACCAATCTAAACCTTAGCAGTAGTAGCATAGTAGTAGTAGTAGTAGTAGTAGTAGTAGTAGTAGTAGTAGTAGTAGTAGTAGTAGTAGTAGTAGCAGCAGCAGCAGCAGCAGCAGCAGCAGTAGCAGTAGTAGTAGTAGTAGTAGTAGTAGTAGTAGTAGTAGTAGTAGTAGTAGTCAGTACGCGTGCTAACGGGATTTCACTGTGGCCCTACGCGTGATAACAGCGGTTCACTGTACATGTTTCCCCCTTTATTCGACTGCTGTAGAGTTCAACAACATGGTCAATCGGATGATGATGAAAGTGAACGTCAACATGGATGCCATGCGCGTCGACACGAGCACCTGGAGTGACCAGTTCCGTAACGCCATGAATGTCAACGGAGGTGACATAGAGGGCGCCACCAACACGGACTACGTCATGCACTTTCTGACCTTCGGATGGAAGGTCGTACAGCTTAGAATGTCCACTAATTCTAATACTGTACTAATAACACAGTGTTCGGATCTAGTGGGGCACAGAGTCATGTCCGCCCCTCGAGACCCACATCAAAATTAGATTTATTATAATTTAGCGTCATGGCAAAAATCAAAGAGTTATCAAGGCACGAATAAGCGAAATTCATGCTCCCTCAAAGTATAAAGTATTCCATGATCCGTCCTTAACGAGGCGCTATATAAATTCAAGCCTAAACATCTGGCAAAACACTTGAAAATCGCCCAAAACAGTCTCATAGACTGCATAAATGTAAAACATTTGCAAATTTCCTCCATTCCTTCAGATTTAGACTAATCGTACCCCGAAAGCGATTATTATATATATATATATATATATATATATATATATATATATATATATATATATATATATGTGTATATATATATATTCACTAGATCTTAGTTAAGTTTATAGATACATGTTGTTGTTATAACAGCTGCTGTTCGCTTTTGTTCCGCCACCCTCCCTGCTCGGCGGGTGGCTGTCCTTCTTCACCTCCCTGGCCGTCATCGGGGTGCTGACGGCCATCGTAGGGGACTTGGCCGGGATCTTCGGCTGTCTCGTCGGTCTCAGAGACACCATCACGTCCATCACTTTCGTTGCCATGGGAACCAGTCTGCCCGACCTATTCGCCAGCAAGCAGGCGGCAACGATGGAAAAGACGGCGGACAATTCCATCGGAAACGTCACCGGAAGCAACTCCGTTAACGTGTTTCTCGGTCTCGGATTACCCTGGCTCATGGCGGCCATCTACCGAAAGGCGAAGGTGATTTGGGGTCGGGGCAGGGGGGAGGGAGGTATAAAGCGTGGATGCTGTAGTTTATATAGCGCCTTTAGATAACGCACACATCTGTCTGTCTGTCTGTCTGTCCGTCTGTCCGTTGTCTGTCTGTCTGCCACTGGTGGAGTTTTTCATTTATCAGATGGCCTTGAAAACCGGGAAAGAGATAAATGGCTGGCTGGCTGGCTGGCTGGATGGATGGATGGAGAGACACAGACAGACATACAAAGAGGTTGAAGCAGTGTCAGCTATAGTCATAGCTGCTGTTGTATCTGTGTTTTAGGGAGAGAGTTTTGCAGTCAAGTCCGGTGACCTTGGATTTACCGTTGTCGTATTCATCGTCTTTGCCATCCTCTGTTTGGCGGTCCTCGTCGTCCGCCGCTACTCGACCGCCTGCGGCCGGGGGGAGCTGGGGGGCCCGACGGTCACCAAGGTCGTCACGGGTCTCTTCCTCTTCCTACTATGGGTCGGATACGTGGCACTGTCTGTCGCCCAAGTCTACGGGTTCATTCAACCGAAATTCTGAAGAAGAAGAAGAAGAAGAAGAAGAAGAAGAAGAAGAAGAAAAAGAAAGTCCCGACGAGAACTGGCGTTCGACTATTTTTAGGAGGGGGGCTCAGCGGGAGTGGGGTGAGGGAACTACCTATCCAAATATTCAACACCAATTGGGGTACATAGAAGGGCAGGGAATTTTTAAAAACGCTGGTATGAAACTACTACCCAGATATTCAACCGGCAGTTAGCGGTGGATGGGGTGTGTGGTCTGACTGCTAAAATCTAGCAAGCCTCAGTTCTCAATTTAGACCACATCTCCTGTCTATTGGAATCCCCCCCCAGTTAGCCTGGGCGTTTAGTCCCCACCCCACCACTCCGTATGAACTGACCTATGGCTTTGCAATCCAGAACTACCACACATATAATGTCTCACTATGATTCTCACTCTGAAGCGACCATCAACTGTCGCTACATGCATTATCATCTTAATGGCGCTATAGAAGTTTTATGATTAAACATTGAAATCCACAAGTTTCCCTCTTCACCGCGGAGGAGTCGGCTTGGGCTGGTAGAGTGGGGATAGGGTGGGGGTGGGGGCTAAAGGCCGAGCCAATCGAGCGCCGTTCGAGAATTGAGTTCGTTTTCACTGTCTGCTGATTATCATTCCTACTTTTGCAATTTCTATTTCTATACGACTGACTGACGGTGTTACTTACTTACCTACTTAATGGGATTTAAGAACTACAGTGTATTAGTTATTTACGAGCGAAACTACAGAATGACAAAGAATTGGAATAATAACAATAATGGTCATTGCTAAAGAGAATCGTCAGTGAGCGAGTGAATTAATGAGTTAATTTAAAAATGATTGAGTGAATTGATGAGGGAATGAGTGAGCGAGCGAACGAGTGAATTAATGAAAGAATTAAAGAACGGGTAAGATAATGAGTGAGTGAGTAGATTAATGAGTGAGTTAATTAAAGAATGATTTAATGAGTTAGACTAACAACAATAGAAAAACTATATCCAGTAACATTGATATTGTCATTCCATGATATTCCAATGTGTGTACACGCTATCTTATTATAACTTTTTAAAATAATTACTTCTAACTGTAATGTACTTTTATCGGTTGTCTTTAGAACCGCATTAGTATGTCTAACTAACAGTATTTAATTTTGTGTGTTTAGCGCTATGCTCGCCGTTTGTCTTTGATAGTTTTAACCAGCATTGTGCAATTGAAAACTTTTGCCGACGCTGTAATTTGTCAGAGACTGGCAAACTTACAGTAGCGGCGACTCATCTGTTTTCTGTCGTACGCTTTGTTCGTTTGTTTATTACACGCTGTAAATTGTAAACGTAACTGTGCCGTAAAATATTACAGTGTACGCTGAAACTGGGTCCAGTACTATGAATAATAAATGATGCACAAACAAACGGTTACACACACACATAGACACACACACACAGTTAACTGGCAGGTAGCAAGTTGACAAAGGTTGAATTCACAATACTTAATACTAAACCATAAGAACACACACAAACACACACACACACATCCTAACGTGCTGTCATCCCATGATGACCCTTTGGATAGAATGACCTTGTCTCACTTACCCCCACCTTTTGGCTAAGTAGCTATAACCAGTGTTTAATCTAGACTTCTGGACTATGGGGAGAAACTGAAAAATCCGGGGGGTAAACTGACAAAGCCGGGGGGAATTCTACTAGGGGCTGCTGTTAGTCCATGTAGTATTCCAAAATTTCCGGGGGGAATTTGAAATTTCCGGGGAGATAAAGGGCAATTCCCCCGGAAACGGCCTAGGTTAAACACTGGCTATAAACCCATTGTTAGATCCAATAAGCCTATAAAGTCAGTATGATTATAAGGCAGAATTTATGGCACATAGGCATTAAACAGAACAGTAGACCCTACAGTAAACCACAGGAAAATATATAGTAAAACCGAAATGAAATATACCGTAAAGTTTTCCTTTTAAAAATAAAACATGAAGACAATCGCAAAGAAAGACTTTGGGCCAGGGACATTTTTACAGCCCCAACACCTCCCAATTTGAGACCGACACCACCCAACACCCCCAATTTCAGCTACGGGATGACCTTTTTGCTTGTCGGGCTTTTTTGGCAGGGGACCCCCAGAATTTTCCGACACCCCCTCCCATATTGATAATCCTAGAAATAACCCTGCTATGGGCATAGAAGCATCGTCGAGACTAGATGTTTTGAGGATTTGAGAATAGGCCGGCCTACTGCTGGATTATTAGGACTTTGCATAATATGGTTTAAAATCAAAGCAGTAGCGTACCCAGGGTATGGCAAGTGGGGCAGATGCCCATTTGAAGGGGGCGTCCAAAAACCTCGGTGATCTTGTTGCTCTGCTCAGCATAGAAAGAGAAGAGAAAAAGAAACCGAGAAAACTGACTGTGAGGGGCACATCATCATAGAAGAGTTGGCATAAGTAAAAGCAAGAAAAGTGCATCTGTAGTTTCAATCTTATGTCAATAAAATGTCAGTGATCTGTAATTTAATTTTATAATTCCCTGCCATGGACACTAAATACCCTAGGACCTAGGTACGCCCCTTGTTTCTCTCTATAAGCGAAAGTCATGTGCATGCTGTGTCTACTTGCTAACATATATGCACACTCTTTCGTTTGCAAATTTACAAAACCAGGGACGTAGCGACGGGGGGTATATCGGTATATATATATAATATATCGGTATATATATATTATATATATATAATATACATATATATGTATATATATCCCAAATCAGGCTACCTTAAAGTTTGTAATGTTTTTTAGAGATTTTCGACGTTTTTTAAAGATTTATACCGCCAATCGCATTATACCCCCAAATCAAATTCCTGACTACGCCCCTGTACAAAACCCGCTATAACACAGCACTTAGGCATATTAAAGAAAGGAACAGTTCCTAAGAATATCCAAATAAGAAAGATTTCGAGGAAACAAAAAATCAGGGCTGCTGCTGCTGTGACGAGGGACGAAGAGCGGTTTCATTTCCCTCAGAGCATTCTAAAAATAGCACCTTCAACACTTGTCACAGACCTCGCAGACGGACGGAGCCAATGGCGCCAATTAGCAGACGTCGATTGGTGCCCGAAACCGTTTTGCGAGCGAAAATCTAGACAATTCTCTGACCATACGACAGCACATAGCGGCAACATAGCGTCCCAGATCATTTCTGCCTAATGGCTGTGCATCAGCGGGCCCTCACAGTCCAACGTGTGTCATTTTTTATAGGAACAATAAAGCCTCTTTATTGTCGAAATGTATAGGCAGCCTATTCGATTCCTACATCAAAAGCACTGTTTTTAGATGTCAGAGCGCTTCCTCAATCTACAGCCTTGTTAGTTGTTATAGGTTCTGTATCGTTCACAAGGCCTTTCCTGAGGCCTTTAGAGAGAGAGAGAGAGAGAGAGAGAGAGAGAGAGAGAGAGAGAGAGAGAGAGAGAGAGAGAGAGAGAGAGAGAGAGAGAGAGAGAGAGAGAGAGAGACAGAGACAGAGACAGAGACAGAGACAGAGACAGAGACAGAGACAGAGAGACAGACAGAGAGACAGACAGACAGACAGAGACAGAGAGAGACAGAGAGAGACAGAGAGAGACAGAGAGAGACAGAGAGAGACAGAGAGAGACAGAGAGAGACAGAGACAGAGAGACAGAGACTGTGAGACAGACAGACTTTGAGAGAGACAGAGAGAAAGACAGACAGAGAGAAAGACAGACAGAGACTGACACAGAGACAGACAGACAGAGACCGACAGACAGACAGATACAGAGACTCGGCTTTACTGGCTTGTTTATCCTATACACATGCCAGGCTATGGGGCCAGACATGCGTTAGGCCGATTTGAAATTGTTTCCTCTTTCGCAGCGGCAACACTCAGTCAAAACCTACGCCCGCCCGCCCGCCCGCCCGCCCTTTGCGCCGTTGTACTGAGAACACCACGAAAATTCCAGCACATGGTAGAGAGAGAGAGAGAGAGAGAGATGGAGAGATGGTAGATGGATGGACGGAGTTTATGGTTCACGCGGTACAAGGTAGGCGGATTAAGTCATTCCGTAAAGTTTGTAGCTACGACTGACGCAACATGGCAAGCATCTGTACATGGCAGTATTTTGTACTTCGTAACAGGGTGTATGTATAAGTGCATAGTACATACAGTATAAGACCGCGCAGACAGAAGTAGAAGTATTATTTAAACAATGGTTCTTAAGAAGTCTACATCTACGTGGATGTTTGTATGCTAAGACTAGCCACGTGCCCGTCAAATATGACGGGGAGCTTGGCTTCTCATTATTCTAATAAGAAGCGTTTGTTACGAATGGGAACTCGAACGATTTTCTCCGTACATATCGATAGATTTTCGACGAAATCTCTGACAACGCCAGGTATATTTTGGACAAATATTTCTGGATTGGCCGCGTTACGAAGTATCTTAGATATTCAAGCATTGCCCATTGGGGGAGAGGGTGGGGACTGGGGAGGGCGATGAATCATATTGGACTCTCTGACTTTCTTTTATTCATTCGAGTGAGTGTGACAACAAACTTTTACGAAGGCACACAGCTCAGAACTTGCTGTCTCGTACTGACTGCATGATATATCGATTGACATCTAGTCCTTTACGGTTACGATTTGCAATACCATCGATTTATGCCACATGCCATTATAAATGCTGCTATTAAAGTTCGTCATCATCGTCGTCGACGTCGTCGTCATCGTTATCATCATCAGCAGCAGTAATAATAATAATAATAATAATAATAATAATAATAATAATAATAATAGTAGTAGTAGTAGTAGTAGTAGTAGTAGTAGTAGTAGTAGTAGTAGTAGTAGTAGTAGTAGTAGTAGTAGTAGTAGTAGTCAGTGTTTATTCTAGGCCTTTTTTTGGGGGGGGGTATTCCCTCAAAGTTTTAAAATCCCCAAATTTGTATATGTTGGCTTGGGGGATGGAAATCCCCCCCAAAAGCGTGGAGAGACAAATCTTGCCCCCCAAACATTTCAAACTCCCCCCAATGTAAAGGTTACTAGAATAAACACTAGTAGTAGTAGTAGTAGTAGTACTAGTAGTAGTAGTAGTAGTAGTAGTAGTAGTAGTAGTAGTAGTAGTAGTAGTAGTAGTAGTAGTAGTAGTAGTAGTAGTAGTAGTAGTAGTAGTAGTAGTAGTAGTAGTAGTAGTAGTAGTAGTAGTAGTAGTAGTAGTAGTAGTAGTAGTAGTAGTAGTAGTAGTAGTAGTAGTAGTAGTATCACCATCATTACCTTAAAAGTTACTTACCATTTTACTAAATTAATGACTGGAACTAAAAGTCCTACTTCATGACTCAATATTGTATGTGTAAATAGGACCCACAAATTCTCTTTTGTAAAACTTATGATCTCAGAAGATTTTGAATAGCTTCTGATATCTCTCAACCCTCGCAAATCTAACATTATTGGGACACATCGACACTTCACGACGTTCACGGTAAACCCTATGTAAGGTACAGTACATGTATATATCTTGTGAATTTATATAGCGCTTTAACCCCTTAACTGGGGATCTCGGATATATCCGTCCATTTTACATTGAGCTACAGTTAAATACACGGTTAAGGGGTTAAAGGAGCTGCCTATTCTTAGTCGGTTAGACTAAATTTGACATGACTATTTAACCAAAAATCGAGGATACTTCAGGAAGGAAGGTTGGAAGGTTATGCATATGGCTATGGAGGAAATTATTTGTGGCCCTGGACATGAAAAGGGCCCAGATCGTCGGAACTACTTTTACGTAAAACAGCCAAAATAGTACTTGAGGTGAAAATTTTCAGTTGTTTTTTTTATTGAAAACGCTTTAAAAATGATTAATAGACGCATAAGATCTTCCGATAATGCTAATAATGCGCAGGATTTGTGCAAATACAACCGCATTTTTAAAAGTTATTTCGTCCTGTTATAGATAGAATTACTACATTGATATCAACCATATTCAGCCACCTATTTATAACTTTCCATGATCCATTCACTAATTGATATCAATCGCTATTATTTCGCCCTGTTAGAGATCGATTTCAAGTTCTATGGGTCATCACCTTCTGCATTTAAAACGGTTCTTCCATGACAACCCTCGTTATTCCATAATGCTAATAATGCAAAGGATTTGTGCAAATACAAACGCATGAAATTCAGGCACCATATTTACGACTACCTTTAGCCATAGGCGGACTTAGAGTTTAAGATTTGGGTAGGCTAGCATGAGGGTCTGGGGGTGCCATCCAGCACGCGAGCCGTCCAGCACGCAACAGACTGGTGTTGATGGAGAAAACTTTTTTTGTTTTGGTGAGATTACTTGGGTAGGCTTTTAATCCTACCCTAGGCTTTAATAAAATCCGCCTGTGGTTGTAGGTACCGATTATGGCTGAACCTCAACGATTATTGGCGACGGATGTTGCCTAACTGTTAAATCCATTTTTTCTATCAAACAATGTATATCATATACCATAACTTCTGTCTGTGTTCTCGTGTACACGTGCTTTAAGTATTGGTTATTTTGATGTGCAGTTTTCTCAAAATAACGCTTTTTGCTATTTTACTTATAGCAGTTCAATTCATAATGAAAATGTGGTAATTTTTGGTTTTATGATCTAAATTTCGACAGCAGTGATACCCAGCAGTATGCTAGAACACATAACTCCAAACCGACAATCTGGACCCTTTTGTCCAGGGTCACATTTTTTGAAGAGAAGTGTCTTACGTTAAGAAAGAATACTTGAGGAACTGTTTCAAGAAGGGGTGAAGGAAAGTGTGATTGAACCTCAGATCGAGACAACATTAGAATACCATCAGAGACTTCTAGAGTAGAAATCAAGCTGTATCGTTATGCAGGTCGGCTGTTATAACACTCGTGTTACATACATGCACACGCAGCAGGAAGGAGAGAGGGGTAGAGGGAGGGCGGAGGGAGGAAGATGGAAAAGAGAGACACACGACCTTGTCATCTGATACAGCATTTTAATAAGCCTTTACTAACGGCATCGTATGATTTACGGTCTAATTAAATGACATCGATTTTTAAAAATGGCAGAGTTTTTAGGTGCGGATATTTGCTAATAATGTGTGTGCGTGCATGTATCCGACATGTCTAAACGAGAACCGAATACAGATCGGCTATATTAGCAAAGGTCTATAGTAGACCTTCTTATGTGTGCATAATGTATACACTGTGTCAGGAAAAAATGAAACCCCTAAACATATTGCAATAGTTACTTCGAACCTGCACCATTTTAAACAAAATTATAAGTACAGAAAAATACATCTGTTTGAGTCCGTTGGCGCAAGATTTCATTAGAATCCGTTAACTCGTTTGATCGGCTTGCAACTTTTGCGGTCACCTGATTACAGATGACGGTTTTCTGTTTAATACATTTGAATACTCCACTCTCTACGTCATCGAGTGTGCTGGCAAGTAAACAAAGATACTATCAGTTTCAAATGAAGATCACGTTTAATTTAATTTACGTAATAATTAAAATGAGGGTTTGAATTTTTTAAATGCTAAGTAATGAACATTAGTTTTCATCATTATCAAATGGTTCCCTTTTTTCCGGACACAGTGTATTTTTGCCGTATACATTATATATCGTAATTTAGTCTAGACCTATATAGTTGCCAGATTCAGTGAAGCAGATTAGATCTACAGCGTGTCTAATATTGTTTTAACCACAGTGGCATTACAGCATCATGATATCATTAGCACCAAAATTTTAGCCCATTTGGTAAAGTGTCCTATAGCGAAAAACGCGCTGCAGTTTTCTAATTATATAAGGTAAAGGTAGGTCCCGTACTCGAGTCCGAGCGTCGGGTTCCGAGGCTTATCTTATTATCCATGACAACCCTCGTTATTCCAGAATGCTAATAATGCATAGGATTTGTGCAAAATCAAGCGCAATTTTGAAACTTATTCGTCCTGTTAGAGATCGATTTCAAGGACCATATTGAGCCACTATCTTTAGCATCCTTTAGTTACCTAGAATCTAGATTACATCCATTTATTGTTTCAGCCTTTCAGTACAGACTGTTTCATAAATCCGCTCGGCAGTTAAAAATGAGGTAGGCCTAAATTCCACAGGTGTAAAATCAGGTAACGTCAAAATAAGAAGTTGTCCTTTTGTGTGTGGTGTGTTGCATGTACCGGAGCGCACCTGTGAAGCACTAAGTATTTTCATTTGTCATTCGCGGTCTGTGGAGCCCGAACAAAGCACGTCTGCCACATGAGCGTCTGGTACATTGGATGTCTTGGTCACAACATGGCAGCTGTTCTAACAGGCGACGATCAAGGCATATGTTGGCCTATAATGTTGATTGGACAAGATGCAAAATGTACAGAAAAAATACCGGTAGATAAGTGGGCTTAATCCGGAGATGTGCTGATTAAGAATCATTTACGAAATCTTATTGCAATAGTTTGCTGCTGCAAGACGCACGTTTCAAAGATAATTTTCGCCCTTTATATATACTTACGTGTGTAGTGTATATATATATATATATACTGTATGTATACCCTGTACATAGCTAAGGAATTGAGGGAGTAAAGAACAACATCGAATTAATAAGAGGATGTAAATATCGAACAAAGTGGGATTCCATGGTCGCACATCACGCAAAAAGAATATATATATATATATATATATATATATATATATATATATAGTATAAAAATATATATATATAAAAAATATATGTGAATTAATTGAAACCTATTGTTTTTTGGTAGCTGAGAGTTTGCGCATGTATGTTCGGATGAAACTGTGATATCTTAATATCAACGACGGAGGATACATCGGGAACATGAGATTCAGTCTGAAGAAAATACTGATATCTCTGATAGTCGCCGTCGGATTGATAGTCATCGTTACGAATTTCGCGGGTTACGGCGACACACCTGTAAGCAAAGAAGGGTACCTGGTCTACGCAGGTGTTGTACCTGACCAGCGGATGGTGCCAAACGGCGGCTCGTTCGAAGAACGTTTTGAGAAGTACGATCTGGGAAGTGCCTCCCAAGTTCCGGTACTTAACATGCGAGTGTTTCAGACACGGGGATACCCGGACCTAGGTATAACGCCTATCCATAACCCTAACCCTAAATCAAGCGTTGCGTCGGTCAGGCGTTGGGAGGACAACGAGTGGTACCGGGAACAGTTCGTGCGACGCCTGTGGAAAGAAAACACCCAGAATTCTTCGTCCATATGGGTACCGGTGATAGACCGGGTAACACGTCAGGTATTGGACGATAGGATCCTCGAGCAGATGGACTACGTACCGAAGCGCTATCGACGCCGGAATCATGGCGATCCGGACCCCAGTGGGGCCGCCGTGAAAACCATCTACGTGCCCGACGGGGTGGACGCCCAGGTACCCCTCGGCACGCTGATGTTCGCCAAAGAGCAATGTCCCGTACGTGCCTGCAACATCAGCACCGACCTCCGTGACGAGAACACAGCACAGTTGCGTCTCCTCCAGGCCAACGCCGACCTATCTGTCGTCGGAACCAAGCCTCCGGGACAGATCTGGGCCATCTGGATCCTCGAGAGTCCGGCGAACACCGTCGACTACGGCGGACCGGCGGACCTGATCAACTGGACAGCCACCTACCGATGGGATTCGACTATCGTAACGCCCTACGCGAAATTCGTGCCTTACGGCGCCACCGACGGGCGGCCAACCGAATTCCGCCGTCGCAACTACGCGGCGAACAAGACGAAGATGGTCGCTTGGTTCGTGTCCAACTGTAACGCCAAGAACGACCGGTTGGAACTGGCACGAGAGCTGGCCAAGTACGTCCCGGTTGACATCTTCGGCGGCTGCGGGACCCTGGATTGTCCGCGGTCGGAACAGAGCGACTGTTACGGCCGACTCAGCTCCGACTACAAGTTCTACCTGTCTTTCGAGAACTCAAACTGCGACCACTACATAACGGAGAAGTTCTTCGAAAACGGTCTGGGGTAAGGGTCGATTGTTTCGCGTAGGGGTATCCGGATGGCGACCCGCGGGCCAGATCCGACCCGCCAAGAGGCGTTGAAACGGCCCCGGCCCACAAGGATACTGAAACTTTTTTCTATAGCTGACGAAATATTTTTTAAAAATCTCTTGCTTTCAAGAGACATGTTTTCTATTAGGCCTACTTATAAACTATATTTTCAAAAATAAAAAAATGTTTCAAAAAATTTCTTATTTTCACATACTGACAGTCTTAATACGGTTAGGCCTACAGTTTGGATATAAGAAACCGGCAAAATGTGTGTATGTGTGTATGTATGTGTGTGTGTGCATGTCATAGTAATAAATGACAACACTGAGTTCAAAAACACCTGACCCTCGATCAGAGGTTATAAAAAATTTGGTCCTTCATAAAATTTAATTGAATACCGCTGCATTCGGTGACTTCTATAGCGCCGTTTCTGGATTAACACATTTTAAAATCGCCATCCATTTAGCAAACATAGAAACAAAACTAAATGCAAGCGTTCTATTCGGTATATGCTTAGGCGAGACTACACGTTTCCGTTATTCTTCAAAGGACTAGTTTCATCCGCACTGTATCTTGAAATCTTGACAGAGGCGGATCTAGGGGATGGCAGGGTGTACACATGTCCCCGGGCGCCGCGGTCGCCGCGGTGAGGGGGCTCCAAAATTGGATATTTTGGTAAGTGAAATCCACAATAAAGTAGAAGAAACACTTGCGAGGACTTTTTTCGCTCGTCAGCACTATATGAAGAGAGAGTTGAGGGGTGCAGAAAACGATGCGAGGACCTTTCTTGCTTGTCAGTTCTTAGGGGCGCCAACGTACACTTTGTCCCCGGGCGCCGAATACCCTAGATCCGCCTCTGGTAGTTTAAAAATGTCCAATTTACGCAATAGAGAATACCACAGGTAAAATTCTGAATGCCAAGCACTTTTGATATACAAGAGATAGTGCCCTAAATTTTTGAAAAAAACGCAATTACTAGGTCCTCTTCACTTGCCTGTCAAAAGTGCTAGCCATTCACACGTCTGCCAATACCATTCTCTGTAGTTTACAGAGGCGGATCTAGGGGAGGGCAGGGGGGTTCACATGTTCCCCGGGCGCCGAGGTGAGGGGAAGAAACACGTGCGAGGACCTTTTTTTGCTCGTCAGCACTATATGAAGAGAGAGAGTTGAGGGGCGCCGAAAACGATGTGAGGACCTTTCTTGCTTGTCAGTTGTTAGAGGTGCCAACGTACACTTTGTTCCCGGGCGCCGAATACCATAGATCCGCCTCTGAATCTTGAATCGGCCTATGATTGTTTGAATGATTTACTGATTGATTGATTGATCGATCGATTGCATTTTATACACTTTATTGCAGTAACGACATAGTTCCGATCGTGATGGGAGCGAGGAAGGGCGACTACCTCAAGACCGCCCCGCCCCACTCCTACATCCACACCGCCGACTTCGCCGGCGCCAAGACCCTAGCCGACCACCTGTTAAGGCTGAACGCCTCCGACCGCCTCTACAGCGAGTACTTCCGGTGGAAGGGGTCAGGAGAGTTCATAAACACGAAATTCTGGTGCCGTCTCTGTGCCTTACTCCACGACGCAGGAGATGAAGCAAGACCGGATATGTGGTACACGGATTTTTATAAATGGTGGGCGCACGATAGCGCCTGCTACTATGAAAACCAGGGACCAAACAGCCGCATAGGCTGAGCTTCTTCTAATAGGCCGCTGAGCTCGTGGTCCCCCGCCTTTTGAGAGGCTAGGCTAGGAAAGGGGAAGGTATAGGCACTGACGAATACTTGGATGTAAAGGAAACAAACCCCTTTATAACAGTACTCCACTATCCGCGGGCCTGATCCGGCCCGCCAACAGGTCAAAATGACCCGGAAGTTACTGAAACGTTAAATAACTGATAACCTAATATTGACGAAATATTTCTAAAGTCTTGTTTCCAACTGAAATGTTATCTATTACTTACATGCACATGTATTAAGCTATGAACTATATTTTGTAACTAAGTATATCTTGTCCTCGGACACCAATCATTAAAAAATGTGGCCCCTCATAAGATTAAATTGAATACCTCTGTCCTATGCCTTCCCCTTCCCTATGGCAGCTTTTCAAAAAGTTTAGGCATTTGACAATTTTCTCTGTGACCTGTTATATAAGTGCATAGCGTTAACTTATTCTTTTAGGCTGCTAGTCTCAACCCGTACGCCGCAATTTCTAGAGGGCAAGCTAGAGGGAGACCACCCCCGACCGATTCTTAGCGAAACTTAAGATGCATCTTTTCAACATTTCCTACTAAACTTTAAGACTATTGTGAAGTGCTCTTGACTATGGCTTTCACCACACATATAGCGCTATATAAATTGTCGTTTATAATAATAATAATAATAATAATAATAATAATAATAATAATAATAATAATAATAATAAGCGTGAGAAGGGGACATTTTTCATCTTATTTCATGCCTACAAATATGTGAAGTGATTCTGTTGATAATCGATTTCCACAGGATCTACTAAAACTTGTCTTTGCCATCTACTGGATTTGGATGAACATCTAGGCTATATAAGTGATTTACTTGTGTGTTCTAATTATGGCCGGAGATTGATTAAAACTGTCATCATCACACAGGGAGTGACATCTAATTCCCCAAGTAGTGTGGGAAGCAAAACCCAAATTGTACCAATCTGGGAACTCATTTCTTTTCCAGGTCAAATAATACTGACCCCAAGTTTTGGGTTCCTGTGATATCCATCCATCCGACTCCTCAACAGGCAGATGCCGACGCAAAGGACTGAACTCGGGATTGAAAATTTATCTGAGCCAATCATACTTCTATTTGAGAGTCAAACCGGTGGGAGAGGTTAAGAATTGCTTAATATTTCATATTATACTAGGTAAATAAGTTAAAGACAGCATAAACCTCCCATTTGCTATGTATAGAGTGGGTCGGTGGGGGATATCTGTAATTAGGTGACGAGGAATTTTCCCCTTCCATACAAATACAAAAATAAAACACTGGAGCCAAACTTGATTTCAATCGTAGGCTACATTGAAACCAATCTCAAAGAATTTCTTGCAAAAGACACAAAAATAATGTTTCCAATAGATCGAATTTCATGAAGCAACTAGTGTGTAGTGTGTGTGTGTGTGTGTGTGTGATTTTTTAAAAGAACTGATCGGTTGTTTAGGTTATGCTTTTCATTGGCAAGATTGTATAGATGTATAGATTTTTATTGCGTAAAGCGCCACCTACCGAATGTAAAGGAATCCGAAAAGTCGGCGAACCTGACATTTTACCGACGCAACTAAGTGATGAAGGTCGAGTGAAAGCAGTGCTGCAAAGAAACGAAGAGGAATTATAAATTAGAACAGTGTTTTATACAATCTATTGAATCTTTTCAAATGAATTATAAATATGTTATAGGCAGTGGCGGCTCTAGGATTTGGCAAGTGGGGGGGGCGTTGGGGTGGCAACTTCTAATCATGGGGGCCAACCATTTGTTGTTTAATGCATGTAGCATTAAGTATAGGGTCCCAACTGGGGAAGCCACTGGGAGGCCAGGCACTCAATAGGGGGGGGCACGGCCCATCTGGCCCCCCGGTGGAGCCGCCACTGGTTATAGGCTATTCAACATTTTCTGTTATGTTAGATGGCCACTGTTATAATATCACCATTTAGGCCTACAATAGGCCTTCGTTGTAGACTTGTAGAGGCCTACAATGATTAGGCATATGCTGTCTACTGCGATTTGAGGGTTTAAAAAGTGAGGCTTAATGACAACCCAAATAATTATTCCACGGGAGGATGCTGAGGAATAAAAGCCCCAATTGATTTAGGACAACAGAACCGAGAAGTATAAAAGAAATTTACACCTATGGTATGGGGGGAGGCGGATCGAGTTGTCCGATCCCCGCTGCACTTTTAACAAAAGGACCACCAGCCATATATAGCGGTCGAAAATGTGGTTTAGTCAGTCGACCCCCACTGTAGATATAAAATTTGAGGTGAAAATATTCGGTCCCCACTATACACATTTTGACAACTATGAAACCGATAAGCATAGACGTCTAATAAAATAGCAAGAACTAATTGAAATTTGTCCTTTATGCAACAAAAACTGTCCTTCAATTATGCAGGACCCTCACTACCGTAATATCAGAGCGTTGACTATGCACAGAAGTCCCATTACTTTTTTTAATTAAAAATTAAAGGAAATCGCTTCGAATTAATATTCCTGAAAGAACAACGGCTGGAAATTACTATTAGCAGCTATACTACGATGTCTGCCCTAAAAGCGCTAGAGAAATTCACAAAATTTCACTACTTAAATGATTGCGAAAAGTTATGGGTGAGCGACAATGGATGTTAATTTCGATTATAAAGCAAAAAACATGTTTAAACTGATTTTTAAAAACTCACCGATATAATCCAGAATATTTAAAATTTTTATTTGCGAGTAAAACTATAAATTTACTTAGTAAAAGTAACGAAAATTTACAAGTTAAAGCCAAATTAAACGATTCAACTCTTTAATTTTTAAATCCTTCTAGTCTGAGTCACTGCTCCCAACGCAGTAATGTAATGTAATGTAATGTAATGTAATGTAATGTAATGTAATGTAATGTAATGTAATTAGCTATTTATATTGTAATCAATTAATGTTAGCAGTAATTAGTGTCAGTAGTAGTAGTAGTAGTAGTAGTAGTAGTAGTAGTAGTAGTAGTAGTAGTAGTAGTAGTAGTAGTAGTAGTAGTAGTAGTAGTAGTAGTAGTAGAAACTTCTTTAGCGCCATTGTGGTATTACATGAGCACCAGTCGATGGTCGTTTCGGTAAGAGATCGTAGTCGTGTTCTTGTCCGTGGTGGTTCGTGGTTGAAATCCAAAGTAACATTAGTCCGTATTTCCTGGATCCAGCTAAGGAGGATATGCAGTCAGGAAGAGGCCTAGTCTTATTCACGCCACACATCAAAAGTTCAAAACCCCTCGAGATTACGAGATTTTACTTACTTACTTACTTATCCACTCATACGTACTCTGAATTCTCAACATTTGCAACAGTAAACTTACTTACTTATATGCTGCACCACAACTACCTTCACTTCTTGCAGCATCTCAAGTATTTCTACCCTAAACTTAGAGCATAAATAAATTTGTAACATCCCAATGATGTAATAAAATGAACCTACCCGGCTGACCACCTGCCTTTGGCTCTGGTTGTTTCAAATTTAGACTAAGACCTAGGAATAAGCACCTACCGCGGTACTGAAATTGATGCTATATAAATCTCGAGATATTACTTAGAGTAAATAATTTACGGGTTTTAGTTAGACCGCACATGTGGGTGCCAGTTTCATGTTATTTTTAATTTATAGTGATTTTGCAAATTATTGATTAAATTTTTTAGTTAAAAACGCTATTGGCCACACGGTTCTGTAATAAGATAAGTCATAATAGATCAATAATAACTGGATTTTAGGTTGTTTATAAGGATTTCCTCTGTGTTGAAAATCGCTGTCACTCATACTGTCATACATCCCTCTATTCCAATTGCCTTTTGTCTACTACAGCTAATCTGTTTTGATTCTACATAAAATCAATCACGCTTCGCAGTATACAATGTCAAACAGCACACATTAAATTTCAGTTCTTCTAAATTGCTCGTGCAACAATCATCACTATGTATAAATCAAACTAACATAAGTGAGTAAGTAAACATACAAAGTAAACGCCTAATCTAATGTCCCATCGACACCATTGTACTTAAGTAACTTTTGAAAGCACTCACACTAGTAGTTGATACTGCCTTAGCATCTAATTCATTCCATTAGTCTACTACACCGTGAATGTTCACGACTTCTTTTACTACAATCACTGTATGTAATGTAGCATTGATATAGCGCCTCTTATATTTCTACTCAGAAGCATGATAGCTGATGTAAATCTGTTGTCTGGTGTTCTGTCTGCTGTTCAGCTGATATAGAATGGGTGTCAAGGGTTTGTGGCAAATTCTCGACCCAGTAAAGCAGCACCGATCGTTGGTCGATCTTCGTGGTCAAGTGATTGCGGTCGACCTTAGTATCTGGATTGTTGAAGCCAGAAATGTTCTTCCTCCTTCGGTGACAAAGCCGCACCTCAGGTTTTGTCTAACTCGTATTTGGAATTGCCAATTTGAATTCTTATTTCGAAACTAATTATCTAATCGGTTTAAAACTATTTCTGAGTTGGTTTTTTGAGGACAGTTTTGAGGTTGATTTTTTGTATGAAAGAAAAAAGTTTTTTTGTAGTTTCCCAGGAATTATAATTTACTATTTTTAAAGGGCATTTGACTTATACAAAACAAAAACATCAGGACTACTTCTGGACCAAAATTTGTAACCATCACCAACACATGGAAGTTGTTATTGGCTGCTAACTTTTCAATATTCTTCAAATTGAAGACTGGCTTAATTTTTTGGCAATGTATAATCCAGTTGTTGTTGTTATTATTATTATTATTATTATTATTGTTGTTTGTTGAAAGTTACGCGGGAGGTGACTGCGATGTCTCTTTTTATGTTGTTGTTATTATTTCATCTTCAGATTATTATTATTATTATTATTATTATTATTATTACTATTAAGTAGCAGGTTTGGCTGATTGGTGTTTCTGTGGCTTAGGAATCTGTTCTTTCGGGTGTCTCACCTTTTGCAACTCGGTATCGTTCCTTTGATTGTGGTCGAAGGGGTGCCACCGGACCTGAAACAGGGCGTGATGAAGCAGCGCCTGACGCAGCGAGGACATTGCGATCAAGCGGGCAACAACCCCACAAAGAAAGTCGGGCGATCGCGGTTTCAATCAGTGCACAGAGAGGTAGAATACACACACACACACACACACAATCACAGCCTTTGTAGCATTGACAGATTAATCGGAAACTTTTCATCATTGCAGAATCATAAGTGCGGGTGAACAGGTGGCCCACACTACATTGGCTAGGGTCAAATTCGAACCCCCTACCGTCCGGTTAGGTGTGAAGAATCCTACTGCTACTCCACTGCACCTCCTTTAACTGATATATTGACATTAGTATCATTGTTGATTCTCTCCGATACAATATGCTTTTAATGCATTTCACGCAACAAACTTTGCCTGTATGATTTGCTTTTGACTTGTGTCGATGTTGGTATAGATGCATGCTATTACTCTAAAATTGTGCACTCTTATATATAAGAGTTCTACAGAAATTTATTGAAGTGTGTGTGTGTGTGTCTAGTGCTGTGAAATGTTGGAGATGCTTGGCATTCCTGTTTTCCAGGCCGCTGGAGAGGCTGAAGCAATGTGTGCTTTTCTGAACAGACATCATGTAAGAAATAACACTTTGAATGGATTATTATTATTATTATTATTATTATTATTATTATTATTATTATTATTATTATTATTATTACCTAGTTGTTAGCTCTCGCTAAGTCATTCAGAGAGTGAAGAGTCGTAAGTGGGGAGGAGATATTAAATGGGTGAAGACAGCTTGTCCAAGGTCTCTGCTACGCTGTGGCTAGGATCAGATTTGAACCCGCTACCCTCCAGTTTCGTGACAAGAATCCCTACTACTAATCCACCACATCCCCAATTATAGCTTTAAAGAGATACTTTAAAACCTGTTCCATTTAGGTGCAATGGAATTAGTGTTAAATTTGATAAACAGCTTTTCGGATAATAAATCATAAAAGATATTATATATGTATACCTGTATATGTATGTATGTATGTATGTATAGATTGTTGACGGATGCATCACTAACGATGGAGATGTGTTTCTGTATGGTGCGCGGACGGTCTACAGAAATTTCACCATGAATACCAAGGCAAGACTGATTGAATAACCGTAGCTATTGAAGCATCTGAGTGTATATTTACATTTCTCTGTATCCTTTAATACATTAGTTTTTTTTTAGTCGAATAAGATCTGATGCCTATGGGCTCATCCATAAAGTACGTCCGCAAAAAGGCATATTTCAACTCCCCCGTTTGCACGCCGTACATGCGCAAAATCTCCTAAATCCAACCGCCCCTATCCCTCAGTGTGTACGTTCCATATGGATGGTCCCTAGGAGGGTCTACTGTATCCAGATGTGTGACGTTGGTTTGTGTTAGGATCGTCATGTCGACATGTACAGCATGGATGACGTGGAAGTGAGCCTTGGTCTGGATCGCGAGAAGCTCGTGGGACTCGCAGTGCTGCTCGGCTGTGACTATTTGCCGAAGGGTGTCGTTGGTGTCGGCCAACAGATGGCCCTGAGATTCATCTCGAACCTCGAGAACGGGTCGCTGTTCCAGAGGTGTTACGATTATTACTTTACCGACAACAATTTCCGAATATCGTGATTATCAGTTGCTGCTTATCTTAAGTTCCCAATCAATCAATCAATCAATCAAAACGATAAATCAATGCTGTTACAATTCAATATCCAATTTATAGTTGCAAAGACGTAATATTTCAATGAGTATGCATTTCTTCAAATTTCAACATTAGCCTGGATATACTAAGTGGAGAGGCAACAGGAGAAGAGAACCATGTCCCTGTAATCATTCTGCCTCATCAATGGCAACCCTAATAATTCACGCTTTGTCAGACATCGGTTCTGTATGTAAATAAAAATGTTTATGTTTTTTTACTGGTAGATTTTATGCGTGGCAAACCAGATTCGCTTCCCATGATGATCCTGGAAAAAAGCCCGTAAACATATTAGGTAAGTATGATACGTATGTGCCAGATTATTCCCTGTGAATGGCCCTCAGCATAGTTGCTGCAGTGACCTTGCTTTAGAAATTGAAATTGTATTAATGAATATTTTCATTCCAATTTCAGAAAGGCAGGGTGAATTTGCCATATACCAGAAAGCCAGAGTTTCTCCAGGATTTCCGCACAAGGAGGTAGTCTATGATATTGTGAAAAATACCTATTAAAAATTATTCTCAGACCAGTTATTAAAAGTAGTTATAGTAGTAGTTGTAGTAGTAGCAGTAGTATTAGAATGTATGTCTGTATGTATGTATGTATACATACTGATATCATGGATACTATATGATTATCAGAAGATTGCTATTCCTGATATGTTGATACTCTGTCTGATCATACTGAGTTAGGCTATCAATTTTTTATCAAAGTATCTATTAGAGTATCATTTTATTCCAGGTTATCGATGAATTTATGACGGATAAAGACAAGCTTCCTTCTCAGAGGAGACCTTCTTGGAGACGTCCAAAGCTATTTCCACTTGTGGTAAGGATGCATTAATAAAAGATTCCATTTCTATGGCTTCATCATCATTGTGGAATTACTGCATCTATTTTAATATGTTGACAAGAAAATCAGTGGCAGCTCCAGGATTTGGCAAGTGGGGGGAGCGTTGGTGTGGCAACTTCTAATCATGGGGGGGGGGCCAACCAAAAAAGTAAAATGCAGCATTTCACCTGACAGTAAATTCAAATGCTTGAGTCCCTGGGTGAAAAAAATGTTAGGGGTCAACATTTTTAACATTATATATTCAATTTGAAAATCGTATGTGATCTTTGTTGTCCAGATAACCTGTTTTTCTGGTTTGCATAGAACTATGCTGCCCTTCGGTTGGAATGGCCAGAAGATTATACATTCAGCAAAGTCTTACCTCTTGTCACACTGTTCGACATGGATGCCTTGATACGGTCCGGTGTTACCACGAAAGACAGCCTTCATCCACTGAGGTATATTTCAGGTCTATATAAGTATATTAGGTATATACCTGATTATTATATTATCGTTTTTCACCTAGCTTATCAATATCAAATCCACCGTAGGCTGTCATATGATTATCTGGCCTGACTTGGGTGCTCATGCATTAGGGCAAGAGGGAGCACTGCCCTTCCCCCCACCCACCCTTTATGGAAAATGCTATTACCAATATTTCACATTGAAATTTGAAAATGTTTTGCCTCTCCTGGAAAAATTCATGTGGAGTAACCATGACCATTGTATTTTGCCCTGACCTGGAAGAATTTCTGTGGGAGCCCACGTGGCCTGATATCCTGAATTTTTTTCTTGGATCTTCTATGCATTGTGAAGAAGCGGCGCTATAGAAGTTTCAGATTGGATTAGATGTAAGGAATGATTTTCTGAAGTGCATTGATAGTTAATTAATAGTGCTGTGAAATTGATGCTTGACATTCAGAAAATAATTGAGATGTATTTCTAGATCGTATACGCCCACTGAAAGTCACTTTGTCCATTTGTAGAATTGTTAAGACACGTACAAGAAACGGGATATCTTGCTTTGAGATAGAGTGGCACAAATTGAGTAAGAACAGCACACTGGTATTTATTTACAAACACCATCACACGACTTTGCTTACATCATCATCATCTTCATCATCATACTGGCTATTGGTACTTGTTAGTACATGTTTGTACTTTTAATGTTTATTCTGAATATTTGAGGTGGTGACGAGTTGACCAAAGCCAGTTACTACATGACCATAGAAGAACAGAAGATATTTGAAACCGCTTTCCCAGACGTGGTCACTGAATTTGAGAAGAAATCCAAAGTCAAACCAGCAGTGAAAAAACAGAAGGGTGGCGCTATAGAAGTTACAGGTTGGATTAGACGTTCAGATTGTATTACTGTATATTAAGAAGATTTCATACTAAGTGGACATAATATAATAATATCAGTTATGGTAACTGGAAGGAGATTGACTAATTCAAAGTGATGGTTATTATATTATTATACCTATTATATTAAATTTTGGCCCATTACCCTTAGATTATTGGTCTATTCCCCTGGATTGCTCCCCCACCGATCTGACTGACCTGACCTGCTTGACCTGGCTCTGATTCAATTTGGATTTGGGGCGCCATCGGATGATGCCCTGGGCATTATGATAGTGACGCCATAGAAGTTAATTTATTTATTGATATTACTTATGATTTCTCTATTGTAATGACGATGAATGATGATGATGATTATGATGATGATGATGATTATTATACATGGTGTTTTCTTAATGTTTTAAAACAGCGAAAAAGGAATCTTACAAGTCTGACCATCGACCGACATTTGCCACTCTCCGACTGGACTGCCTGCAGAAGAGACTGCCAACATCGGATGAACATGGTTCCAACTTCAGATGTCACTCCCGGGCAACACCCCCCACTGACAAAGTCACCTCGGAACGGTTTGGACAGGGTGTGGTGTCGATTCCTTCCACTCTAAGAAGAAAAACCAAATCGTTGGCAGACATTGCAGGAACTCTTCAGAAGTCAATAACGTTCGTTATCAGCGATGAATCAAGTGACGACGAACGCCCTCCGTCGAGCAGCGCGGTGACCTTGTGAAGGTCAAAGACGCCGTCGAGTTTCTCCGCACGGCGTTGAAAGCCACGGTCAACAAAGACGAGACTTCGATGCCCGTAACGGAAATGAATTCCGCGAACCGTTGCGTACGCGGATGAAAACACGACCGCAGAAGAATTCGAGCGATCTTGGCGCGAGCGAAGTCCAAGAATCACAAAACAGTTGTTCAAATTGTGATGATATTCTTGATGGACCCCTTGTTTCTGATAAGGTTTTGAGTGCACTGCCTAATTCAGAACATGCGGAATCAATAGTCGAATTTTATCGGCCACGTAATGATACTTTGGGGCCCGGTTTATACGCACTAAATACTGGTCCGTGTGGAAATTTCATCATTGACACTTCGTTGCTTGATGACGACCTCGACACGAGTCACGAACTGACGGATGACTTCGGTAAAAAGTGTCGCACCAAAGATCAACCGGAACTTTTGGAGTGTTTGACAAAAGCAGAAACTTCGAAAATGCCTGACAAAAGTTCCTTCAATAAATCCAGTGATGACTTGGTTGCGTGTTTAACCTTGAAAATTCAACAACAGAAGGAATCCAGCAGAGAACGCCATGAAGACGTCCCAACGTCACAGAACAGTGCAGAAATTTTGACAACTACCAGTTCACTGCGTTGTAAGATTTCAGGCAAAGACCCCTCCCATTTACACCACTCATCAAGCGACATATTGACTAATTCTAAAGGTGATAAAACCAATTTAAACCAATCGTATCATTATGCTGCGCTACCTCAGCTCCATTCGTGTAATACAAGCACTAATTTTAGCGATAAACCATCAATACTTGACGACGTCGACACGAGTCGAGAGATGACGAATGACGTAAGAAAATGGTCCAGCAACAACGACTCTCAGTTGGATCTATTTGGGAGCTTCTGTTGCACTCCGACAACTTTGACTGAACCAACACCGGCACTGATTTTCACTGACCCAAAGAATTCGCCGACGGACGATAAAAACCAGGTTGGAAATATTTCCGAGTCGTTCTACGTTTCGCTGGCTTCAATGTCTTTGGCAGACAGGCTGCGGTCGAGGATTTCCGATCCATCGAAGCTGAAAGTTCTTAATAACTTGGCACCTCCTGAGAAAAAGACCTAAATCTGGATTTACTTGTATTCACAATTGTGTGCTCACTGGGTATTGGATGTGTTGTGCATTATCATTGATGATTTTTATTGTTATGAATAGTTGAGGGCTTAACTTTAAAGACTTTTCAAAGTTAGAGGAATAATTTTTGTTATTGAACCAGAAGCCTAGATTTTAATACAAAGCACTTTGTTGACACTTCATTAATGCTTGTAAAAAATTTGTGAAAATTGTTTTATAGAAATCTTCGTGTGTGTGTGTGTGTGTGTGTGTGTGTGTGTGTGTGTGTGTGTGTGTGTGTAAACTTATCGTCTAGGCATTTTTGGTTTGAACACTAATGCCTTAAAGTTTATAGGTGTAATGAAACAACTTTCGGGCCTCTAGGCTTGAGCCCCGCAATGGTGGCTATACATTTTCTAGATTTTAAACCTTTAAATGCATAGGTATGGGAAGACTCACCACTTTTGCATTAAAGTTTATGCCAATGATTGTTTATAATTCCTTAACTGAAGCAGATGAAACAACTTTTGACTACTGGACCCACGCATTACAATGTGTGTCTATATTGCAAAATATAATAATGATTTTCTAGATTTTCAAACCTTTAAAGCAGTCAGATATCTGATAGATATCCAAAATGCGGGTCCAGATTCCTTGTAGACATCGACGGGGCTTCAATCGGTGCAAATATGAAATCTCTACGACACCACAAATTTTCGCTCAAATTTCGAAAAAATACCATGGACTAGTTTTTTTTCGGGCGACCCCAAAATTCATGTCGATATTTCACCCAAATTTCTATTTAGAACCTTCAAACACCTTGCAGTGATGTCAGTGGAGTAGAAAAATCCGTCACTTTCCACCCTATTAATTGTGACCTGGAGCAGTGGAGGGGATATGTCGAGCTAGAGGTGGATGTAGTGGTGGGGATGTAGTGGTGGGGGGATGCAGTTGGGCAGTGGGGTGAATCCCCCTTCCCCTACAAATCGCGCCCTGCCCGTACTCATAATGTAGGCGGCAGTGACTAGTTGTTTCCAAATCAACGGTATCCCATATTCATTGCCGACATCAAATCACATCACTTCGTATAATATTATAACATCATATCATGCATTTCATGTCATATCATGTCATCGGTGGCGGTTTCACGTGGGGGATGAGTGGCGATGCATCCAGTCCACCGATCGCACTTTCGGACTTACTTTTTTTTTGCTCGGGAAACCTACTTTTTGGGTAAAAGTCTAGTAAAATTAACCGGGGATTAACTTTTTTGATTGTCAACCTATTTTTCGGTAAAAATTTAGTAAAATAAGGGATAAAATTGCCTTTTTCCAGCCGTTTTTCGGCAAAGTTTTAGTGATTTTTTCTTCTATTTTCATTCCCCACCAACTTTCTATGAATTCATTCATCCTCCCACCAAGAAATTCTAGAACCGCCATTGCATATCATAATTATCATATCTAATTATCATATCATATCATAGGGATTATTTCCTAAGTTGGATTTGCATTCTTGAAATAAATGTGTTTTATGAACGGTTCGTATTTGTTCTCTTTCTTGTTTTCTGAACTCAAATAAGTAAGGCAGCTATTTTGAATGTTTTTATAAAACGAATCAAATTGACAGAGTGGCGTAGCCAGGATTCCAGAATAGGGGGCGCTTCCACATTTTCAGTCCAAATGTCTTGACGAGCAAAAAGTTCGGTGTCTCAACCGCCTTAAAGTTTGCTATTTGGTGCGTTTTCCCCTCGATCTAATTCCCCATCCCTCCCCAACGGACACGGTTTTTTGCAAATCCCCCGATCGGAATTGGGGGGGGGGCGTTCCTCTGCCTTGGCTACGCCAATGAATTTGCAGTATCAATATTTGCAAAGTTACTGAAGCATTGTTAGCGTCGTTGATGCTGGCGGCAGCAGCAGCGTCTCTTAACAGTGGCGTAACCAGGTTCCGTAATTATTATTATAGTATCGACTACTGTACTGTCTATTTCGACGAGTACCTCTATCCCCACCGAAACAGCGTCTTCAACTGTTGGTCTCGTATGTCTTCCGCCGTTGATTTCTTGACCTCGGCAGCTGCCGCGGCTCTGTGTTGGGGGGAAAACGTCCCTCTGGCGACCAGAGCGTCAACTCCCTCCGCTCCCCTCCTCTTGGTCACCACACGATCCTCCTCCTCCTCCTCCTCCTCCTCCTCCTCCTCCTCCGCTTCGGTGATGCCTTCCTCCTCGAGGGTCCGACCAAGCCGGATCGTCCCTTCGTCGATCGTCCGTAGGTCCCGTTCCGCCCGGGACTCGCACCGGATGCCCTCGGCACTCATCGCGTCCTTGACGACGGCTACCAGGAACCTCCGGAGGAATTCCACTTCCGGTCTGTTGTCTTCCACACCGGAAGCGCCGATTTTCGTCAAAGAACAGGAAAGCAGAACGACGAAGTAGAGACCAAACGTCACTCTACCGATTACGTCATCATCATGGAACATCTATAAATAGAACAGATAGTAATAATAATAAATAAATAAATAAGTAAAATCTCGTGACTTTGTATCGCGTTTTGGAGGTCGTACCGTAGTAGCTGCTTATTTTTCTGCGCTTGATAATAATAATAATAATAATAATAATAATAATAATAATAATAATAATAATAATAATAATAATAATAATAATAATAATAATAATAACGTTGCTTCTATGTATTGTGAAGTGGCTCTATAGAAGCTTAAAGTTAGATTAGATATTAGATTAGAACTTCCTTTATAGCGTATTTATCGGATCAGTGAAATTTCTTCCGTTATATATTATCCGAGGTACATTGTTACTGTATATCCAATACCAATCAATACGGAAGCGCATCACACGGAGACCGTACATTGCGGTACGTTATAACCAAGTATATGCGATATATCGAAGTTCTACTGTATATGAGCACTTTGTCATTAATCGATGCATGTATAAGCATCCATGATTTTCACACGTAGCATAGTAGCATCGCCTCTAGGAAACTCGTAAATAATGGTATAATTCGTTACAGATACTTAACTTGTTGTCTTCGAAGTTACAATATACATGTAATAGTATCTCTCTCTCTCTCTGTTTTTCCGTCTCTTCGGTTACGTCGCGTCGTCTATTTTCCCCGTCGATTCGAGCCTCGTTCTGAATCGAGCCTCGCCTTCGACGCCGACTTTAAAGGCGACTTTTGAACGATGAGCAGCTGTCGAGGAAGTGGCGCCGACCGACCCTGGTGCGATCAGGGAAACTTTGGAGAACGGGACTCGAAGAAGCGCTTCTTATCTTAGCGCGATGCCCAGTGACCGAATAATAATCAGTAATTAGGCGCCCGGAAACGTCATGAAGAAAGAACAACTCTTTTTCATAATCTAGGCGCTGAGTTGAATTTCAAAGGATTTTCTGAAGGGTTTGGGCGTAGGCTTATGGGCGGGAAGAGGGGAGGGAGTTAGGAAGCGAGATTGTTGGCAGAGATGCTGCTTTTTCCATCGGCACTTTGATCTGATATTTAATAAGTTCGAGTGTGCCCCTCTAGAATCGTCCACGCCACAGACAACTCACCCCACCCCACCCCCACGCCCCCCACAGAGAATAATTGAATTGGAAAATAATCGTAAGTGTAGTAATGATAATAATAATAATAATAATAATAATAATAATAATAATAATAATAATAATAATAATAATAATAATAATAATAAATAATAATAATAATAATAATAATAATAATAATAATAATAATAATAAAATAATAATACAGTCTGCAGTCTGCTACGGAAGAGCAGAATGACTCGAAGATAATAATAATAATATAATTAATTTTTCTCGGAATACGCACCGCAGGGCATGGGCTATATAAACTCTGTGCAGGCCTTTGTGGGTTGTTATAGGCCTGGTTAAGATTTACACTCCCACACACAAAATATTTATTCCTCCTAATTAAATTCCTAGCTACGCCCCTGCTTCAAATACAAAACGTCGTCAGTATTTATTCCAAGTAGCAGTGATGATGTCCCTTTGAATAAACTGTCCCCCGACTGACTGACCTCAATCTTTTGGCAATAGGCCTACGACCCTTTCAAATTTAGACTCGGCAGTTAAGAATAAGCAGCTACAAAGGTACCGCTTTCAAAAGCGCTACATAAATTCACGAGATTTCACTCGGTTATTCAGATATTCCGAGAATTCCAGTGAATAATAATTTGCACAACGTCGGTTTCTTCCCAAACGATTTCCTCTCTGTGCTTCCGTAGAAACAAACGCTGCCTGAACAAAAATCGATGTCTGCTCTAAGCTGCTCCGGCCGCTGTTGCCGCTAGCGGAATGAAATTCAAGATGGCGGATCTAGCGGACAATGGAATCGTCTAAACAAGAGTGAGACGACAGCAGACAAAGCCATCCACTGCTGCTGCTGCTGTTGGTAAGTAAGTTCGACGATTCTGAACGATTTATGTGGCGCCAGAGTTTGATAGCGGGATTGCCGGTATTTGCAAAGCCTGGACTTGGTTGCATTGTGCAACATCAAAAACGATAAACGCTTGTCCGAGGTTTTCTCTTTTCTCAAGGACATTGGGAAAATCACTATGTGAAGGTCAAGTCTACGAATATTACAGAAGTATATATACACATATATACATATATGGACATATATATTCTGCAATATCTAATATATATATATATATATATATATATATATATATATATATATATATATATATATATATATATATATATATATATGAGGGTAGTCCTTAGTAGCTGGGAAAATTTTTTTTGCTGGTTTTTGTGGGGCAACCTCTGAAATGATTCCATTTTGAATATAATTGAATAATCCAACAACATTATGAAATTATTTTGAATATTAGAGGTCCCTACCTATCATTATAATGCTCACCGCGTCTAAATGCCCTCCGCGTCTAAATGCCCTCCGCGTCTAAATGCCCTCCGCGTTCAAATGCCCTCCGCGTTCAAATGCCCTCCGCGTTCAAAAGCCCTCCGCGTCTAAATGCCCTCCGCGTCTAAATGCCCTCCGCGTCTAAATGCCCTCCGCGTTCAAATGCCCTCCGCGTTCAAATGCCCTCCGCGTCTAAATGCCCTCCGCGTTCAAATGCTCACCGCGTCCAAATGCCCTGTGTCCAAATGCTCACGGCGTCCAAATAATAATAATAATAATAATAATAATAATAATAATAATAATAATAATAATAATAATAATAATAATAATAATGTGGTTTTAAGTGGTTTAGGAGGCTAAGTAAGCCTGTATGAAAACCACTGTGAATGCCCACCGCGTTCAAATGCTCACCGCGTCCAAATGCCCTCCGCGTTCAAATGCTCACCGCGTCCAAATAATAATAAAAAGCAGCAATAATAATAATAATAATAATAATAATAATAATAATAATAATAATAATAATAAAATAATAATAATAATAATGATTTTTAGGAGGCTTAGGTCCACTGTTAATGAGGCTAAGTCTAAATGCCCTCCGCGTTCAAATGCCCTCCGAAAATGCCCTCCGCGTTTAAATGCCAGCGTTCAAATGCTCACCGCGTCCAAATGCCCTAATCCAAATGCTCACGGCGTCCAAAATAATAATAATAATAATAATAATAATAATAATAATAATAATAATAATAATAATAATAATAATAATAATAATAATGGTTTTAAGTGGTTTAGGAGGCTAAGTAAGCCTGTATGAAAACCACTGTGAATGCCCACCGCGTTCAAATGCTCACCGCGTCCAAATGCCCTCCGCGTTCAAATGCTCACCGCGTCCAAATAATAATAAAAACAGCAATAATAATAATAATGATAATAATAATAATAAAATAATAATAATAATAATACTCTGATTTTAAGTGGTCTATGAGGCTAAGTAAGCCTGTATGAAAACCACTGTGAATGCTCAGCGCGTCCAAGTAATAATAATAATAATAATAATAATAATAATAATAATAATAATAATAATAATAATAAAATAATAATAATAATGTGGTTTTAAGTGGTTTAGGAGGCTTAGTAAGCCTGTATGAAAACCACTGTTAATGTCCACCGCGTCCAAATGCCCTCCGCGTCTAAATGCCCTCCGCGTTCAAATGCTCACCGCGTCCAAAAAAAATAATAATAATCGGGGCTTTTTTTCTCCGGAACGAGGCGGAACGGCGTTCCGGAAAATCGGAAGACTGGTATTTTGAAAAATAGCTGTGACGACTTAAAAAAAGGCCAACGCCCGGAAAATGGAGTGTTTTAAACTACTAAACTTCTGTGACGAGTAAAAAAGAGTCATCACCGAAATTTAGAAATTTAGGGGCGCTAAATGGAAATCTTGCCCCGCTCCGGAAAATGTTTGTTTACAAAAAAATCCCATATATGGTATTGAGCTCATATATTATGACATGGGGGTGCATGTTCCCCCTTGGAAATTACAAATTTATTTTTAGACTGATTATATTTTGGCTTTTAGCCAATATTTTCACACTAAAATTGCAAACTCTGATAACATAACATTAACCATCGCCATTGTGTTTTGCCCCTCGACAAATTTCTGCGAGGCCCCATGTGATACGTGAGTGTGTGTGTGTGTGTGTTTAAATTAAGATATGAAAGACCCCTATAAATAAAATGATTGAGAAATAGAGGCGCCATATATCGTCTGGTGTTGCCGCTGCAGTTGTTGTCATGGATGAAGGATCCGCCCTCCTCCATCACCTGGAGCGCCGGTTCAATCGCTGGCTATGCTCCGTTGCCGTTGGCAACGCCGTCGCCAAGGACGTCGGAAACCATGACGACGGCGCAGACGCGGTGAGTAACGTACGGTCACGTGGCTTTATTTCTGATTGCGTCGTCTACTGCAGGGGTCTGCAAAGTACGACCCGCATTTTTCGATATTACTTATTGCAAAAAGGGCGTGGCGACGAGGGTATATCGGTATATATCCCCCCCAATCAGACAACCTTAAAAATTTTTAATGTGTTTTCAGACTTTCAAAGTTTTTAAAGATTTATACCCCCTGAAATCACATTATACCCCCATATCAAATTCCTAGCTACGCCCCTGGTAACTAAAAGAAATCTATTAACATGTTAATCAGTCAGTCTAGTCTATCAACCTATTAACCTATCAGTCCGGCAATCTGTTAATCCATTGATCAATATAGGGAGAAAGTGCCGCCGAGAGGGCGTGGCTTTATTTTTGATTGACAGGGGGTGTTGACTATGTGTGGATCGGAGGGCGTGGCCCTGGAAGGACTCGTCGAGCAAATTGGGAAGATGGTGGAAGGGATGAACTGCACCAGCAACCATCACTCCAGACCATCCGTATGTCGGGTGCCACTCTCTCTGTCTCAGATGGGCGACGACATAGGTGACCCATCACCTCTGACCTATAATGACCTTGTTCCCACATTAATAATAATAATAATAATAATAATAATAATAATAATAATAATAATAATAATAATAATAATAATGATGATGATGATGATGATGATGATGATAATAATAATATGATAATAATAATAATAATAATAATAATAATAATAATAATAATAATAATAATAATAATAACAATAATAACAATTATGTTGAGATTGGGGTACATAGAAGTCTTTCCGATAAGATAAAAGGATATAAACTGGACTACTGTACACTGTAGTACAGTAAGGCCTCTTTGAAGTGTCCATACAATTCTGGGCATCTAATCTCCTCCGATTCTAACTTTCAGGACTATTGGTCGAATAAGCCGAATAAGGAATCTCTTAATAGGTCTAATGTGCGATATGCAGTGGTTGCTCCACATGGGGGGGGGGGTCAGGGGAGGCGTGCCCCTATTGAATGTCTGGCCCCCAGTGGCGCCCCCTCTGTTGGGACCCTATGCTTACTACTACATACCTATCAACAAATGGTTGGGTCCCCATGCTTAGAAGTTGCCACCCCAACGGTCCCCCACTTGCTAAAACCTGGAGCCGCCACTGGCGACATGCAAAACTTAAACATACCCTCTAAAGTATCTTGACCTATCAATATATTATAATATAATATTATAATAGGCCTATATCGTTAACCATTTTCAACACACCTGTTGGGTTCCATTTACCTTTTCAGGTGACTGTCAGTTTTCGAAGTACCTGTTGATTGTCGTTAGGGCGGAAACCTTTCAATCAAAACACGAATTGAACAACCTGCTACTTGTCTACAGAGAGGCGAAGCGATATAGCTGTAAGTAGCATTCGGTAGTAGCTACTAGCTTAGTAGCTACTACAGTACATGTAGCTACAGTGAGACAACGCTGGGCAATGGAATCAATGACCATTGATACAAACAAGATTGATATAAACTGTTCGATTGATATCAGTTGTTGTTGTTGTTGATATCATTTTATTCGATTGATAAATGTAAGATATCAGTTGATAACAGGCGATACCTGGATTGGCAAAATATGAAAAATCCTGCCTCAATTTTCCGCTTTCCTCTAATCATTTCTGCTCTCCCTTCTGCGTTCCATTTCCCTTTCCGTTTTCCCTTTTCATTTTCCCGTTTCCCTTTCCACCTTTCCACTCTATGCTCGAATATACTGTAATAACAATTGTTAGACAAAGTCACTTAACTGGTAGTTGTTTTCTAAGATGTTGGACTGCTTAGTGTGTGTGTCTGTGTGTGTGTGTGTGACGTCATCGTCGCAGGTAGCGTCCTTCTGTTGGTTGTCATGGAGACCGACGACCTTTCTGTCCTGAATTCCGTCATTCGTTGTCATCCAGAGCTCGGCATCCTCTACTGCACGAAGCGCATCTACACGGTTGCTAGGCAACGCGGCGCGCACCTGCTGCAACAGGCGTCACCTGTGCTAAACGATTGGCTGTCAGGTGAGGGCCACCACGTGTTTCAATCTCCTGTGGGAACGGGTGGGGAGGTACTGGGCTACGAAAATCGTTCGCCCCTCCCCCTGGGGCCTGGGCCAGTAGAGGGGTCACTGCGTTACTGCCTAAAAAGTGTTTGGCAGAATGTACATTTCAACCTCTGCGGGCACTTTTCAAGAGGTTTTCCAAATAGCAATTTGGTTTCTTTATGTTATGTCTGTAATTCGCATTGGGTTGGGTATTATGATGGTGGCGCCACAGAAGCTGATTGACTCATTTGATTGACTGATTTACGTATTTATTTAAATGATTGACTGATTTGATTTATTTATTTGATTGACTGATTGATTGACTGACTGACTGAATGAATGATTTATTTATTTATTTTTTATTTATTTATTTATTTATTTATTTATTTATTTATTTATTTATTTATTTTTATTTATTTATTTATTTATTTATTTATTTTATTTATTTATTATTTATTTATTTATTTATTTATTTATTTATTTATTTAGTCTTTTTATTTATTTATTATTTAGGTCCCATTTATTTATTTATTTATTTATTTATTTATTTATTTATTTATTTATTTATTTATTTATTTATTTATTTATTTATTTATTTATTTATTTATTTATTTATTTATTTATTTTATTTATTTATTTATTTATTTATTTATTTATTTATTTATTTATTAAATATTTATTTATTTATTTATTTATTTATTTATTTATTTATTTATTTATTATGCTGTTTTTGTTGTTAAAGTCCGAATGCTGCTAGTTGCGTAGGCGTTCTATTTTCCGTTTTAAGGATGATATACTGGTTCTCTGTTTGTTGCCGTTGTTGCTGCTGTAGGCGTTCTACCGGATGACGCTGGTGCCCTTGAGCGGCTCGACTATCCAGATATCTTCAAAGTTAGCAAAAAACAAACAAAAAATCAATTGTAAAACATTTTGCGTTCGCGGTATCTGCAAAAAATGCAACTGACTCACTTACTTACAGTGACTTGTAAAGTAAGGACTCGCCTCTAATACATTTCCTTCTTACTATTCAATACTCATATTTCTATTTATTTTCATGTTTTTTCTATTTATTTTCTCATATTCTACTTCTTCTTCTCCTCCTCCTTTCTCGAGCAAGCACAGTAAATGAACCTAATTGTCAAACGAATTGTAAAAAAATCAATTGGAAAAATATAAGACGAATTTCAAACTTTTGCAGACAACTGTACTAAACCATTAGCAGACTTCCAGAACCGATGGAAGTCCAATCGCTACTTTAAAATTCTCGACTTCTATAGCGCCGGTTGCATTTATTCTCAATAAAACAAGACCGACAGTAATATCATGAAGATACTAAACGAAACTCTGGTTTGCCCAAAAGAGAAATAGACGAATTTGACCTTAGGCCTACCTAACTCTATATCTGACCTCTTGCGAGTTAAGATTTGACCTCTGACCGTTGACCTTGACGCAATAGATCGTCGTTCGTGACCTCCAGCAGACGATTCCCGGCCTAGAGGTCTTCGTTCGTCTAACGGCGCTGGTCGTGGGGGGTGTGGCGGCAGTTCTACTCACCGTCATCGCCCTGGCTCTTCTATCGACAGGTCGGTAGAGGCGCTAGATAAATCAGCGCAGAATCATAGATGCGCTGTATAAATTCCGCGATTTAGTAGGATATTAGAAGCAGAATCATACTTTATTTGAGAATTTTAAATGATTTTCAGTATTTTCCAATTTAATTATACTACGGTGTGCTGTCACGTGACTTTAGCATATGTTCACTCAGTGCATGGACAGTCCAATAATTTTGTAATCTCTGCGCCCGTATTAGAATTAGAAAACAGCTTTAATACATGTACCTTGGCTCCATACAAATCGATTGCCTGCTTGATCGATAGCTCGCCTGCTTGCTAAATTGATTGAATTGATTGACAATCAGTGGATGTTTAATATATCTACAAGTACTAGTTGGAAACTTGAGATTGGCCTACCACAGGGAAAATAATTCTCGTAAGACGGTATCATACGCATATACAGGTAAATTACCTGAAGTAAGTAGGTAAGTAGGTAGATCTTTGGTATATCGCCACTGAAATTATTATTATTATTATTATTATTATTATTATTATTATTATTATTATTATTATTATTATTGGAACATTTCTATAGCGCAAATTTTCGCAAAGCAGCAAATGTCAGCTAATGTCAGATGCGACATGACGTCAACGTTGTCAAAATCCTGTTGTCTTTGACATTACAGCGCTGAATAAGTTGTACCAATTATATTTGATTTACCTACTCATTGATTTATTGATCGATTTATATATTGATTGGTATTTTTGTTTATTTCTTGATTGACATCTTGATTGACATCTTGATTGACTGACTGATTGCAGAGTCTCAGTTGACGATGGACGTTCGCCAGTCGCGTCAGTTTCCTCCAGTCTGTCCTGAGTCTCGGAGGGCGGGTAAGGGCGAGTGGGGTTGGCGGGACACCCCGTCCGCCCTGGTAGCCCTCCAGCTGAACGACCCTTCCTGGTGCTTTTCCAGCGAATCCAGCCACAGGAGCGTCGATCAGATGGAAATAGGACTCCTGTCGGAGATAAGTCGGTAGGAAATCATTCCATCCATCCATCCGCCCACTTAACCATGGGCGGATCTACGGCGGGTGCAGAGGGGAACGTGCTTTCTTAACTGATCTACGGTGGGGGGGGTTGTCCAGTACGCAGTACGACAACTTCGCTATTAATATTTTTATAGTACATTATTTATATAGGCCTAGTACGCTATAACGAAGTTTTACTGCATACTTAATTTAACATGGTATTAATGTATATCTGTGTATGTATATATGTATATATATATATATATATATATATGTTCTTTCTTCGAGGCTGACACTGGCTCCCACTCGCCGACAGTTGACGCCCTCCGCCCTGGCCGCCTACGTGAACGCCCTGCTGGCCGTTTACCACAACCCCCGCTCCTTCCACGGCTACGACCTTCTTTCCACCCTGCTCCAGGCCGTGGAAAACCGCTCCTTCCGACTCCAGTACGACAACTTCGTCTACGGTGGTTACGTCATCGCCATGTTCAACGCCGGACTTCAACCGAACCGGAAACACGTGACCAGACTGCTGGCGAGACAGAGGCAAGACGGGTCTTTTCCATACGGACCAGGTATATCTATATATATACTGTATGTATATATATATATACTGTATGTGTATATATATACACTACTGTATATATATATCACTTCTGTATATGTATATAATATATGTAAATATCACACTAATATCTGTATGTATATATCACACTACTGTGTATATATATATATATATATATATACAGTAGCGTGCAAAAGTCTGGACTCACTTTCTCTTTGAATCTGTTTTCTTTTATTCTTTGTCCTATTTCTTTCTTTTCTGTTTTTCTTTTCTTTTCGTTATTTCGTAGTTTTTCAAAATTATTCGATTTATGTCAGAGGAGGCGGTCGTCACAGTTCAAGCGCTGTCCTGTTTCGAACCGGGTCACGTGCCACGTGACCGGCTTGACCTGACCTTGGAATATCTGATGAGGCAGCGACTGAACGATCACTCGTACGGGTCGCTTCTGACGACGTCTCTGATTGTTCAGGTAGATAGATAGATAGGAGACCCGTCTATATATAGAACAGCCCCATATGTTTCTAAGCGCTCGATACCCCTCTGTCTCTATCATGGGCGCCCGCACATTCTGGCAAAAGGAGGGGGCACTTGCCCTCTCCTGGAAAATAAAAATCCGCTATAAGGGACCCAAGTCGACAATTTGGGGAAAAGCAATTCCCAACGCAAATCAAACGACCGGTCGCAGCAAAAATAATGGTCCCGCCCCACTTACTCTCCTGGGTACGCCAATTAAACAGAAAATTAGCAACGAGCTATATATATATATATATATATATATATATATATATATATATATATATATATATATTCTCGATTCTGCCGAAAATCGCACTAGCCAACCCGCATCCTTTATTTTCCGACCGATAAACCTCTGTATAGTCTTGTTCTCGTTCTTTCTTCGCAGATCGTAAATGCCACGAAAACTAAGAAGCTGTTCGTCGACGACGATTACGAAGACACCGTAGAATGGTTAATTAAACAGAGCAGCAGTGACGTCATCAGAAGGAATGTACACCTTGCGGCCAACCTACTGATGGCTCTGACTGGAAAATCTCTCCTCTCTCTAAGAGAACTCACAGGTAACACGGAATTAGCAGCAGCAGCAGCAACAACAACAACAACAGCAGTAGTAGTTGTAGTAGTAGTAGTAGTAGTATTAGTAGCAGCAGTAACAAGTAATAAGTAGCAGTAGCAGTAGTAGTAGTAGTAGTAGTAGTAGTAGTAGTAGTAGTAGTAGTAGTAGTAGTAGTAGTAGTAGTAGTAGTAGTAGTAGTAGTAGTAGTAGTAGAAGTAATTATAATAAATTAATAATAAAAAATAATAATTAATAATACCAATATCTAAATTTTAAATTGTTTAGTATGATCTGTCCCATCTATTGAAACCACAGTCGCTCTATTCCAAATTCCCAAAAATTAATTATGTCAGTCGAATCACGTGACGCCGATGAAATTGACCTTATATGTGCGTGACATTGACTGTGTCCTTGACCTTGATCTTCTCCGTTGAAAAAGGAAACGTAGGTTTCGTCAAAGGTGAAGAGGTAACTGTAAAAGACGGTTTTACCACGTACATTGGTGGTGGAGACGATTCCATCTCTCCTCATCCTCCTTCTTCTTCCTCCGCCGCCGCCGCCTTCGAGCCTCGTTCTGAGTCGTCACCTGGCCTCAGAAGATTTCGAAGGTGCCACTTCCGGTGGTTTTCAAGAAGAGGAACAAGAACGGCAAAGACAATTCGACGGAACAGCGAATTACTTCTGACAGGACGTTGATTGAAATGTAGGCAATCAATCAATCAATCAATCGGTAATAATATATTATCATCCAGCCGCAGTCACATTTTCACATAACCAGCTCGGGCTCAACATCATAATCATAATCGTCGTCGTCGTCGTCATCAAACAGAGATTATATTAAGTGTGAAAGCCTGTAATAACTGCTGTTGATTAGGACGCCGTGAGTTGTTGTCTATTAAAGGGACATACCCTCAACAGAATCTGAGGCGGAAATCGTCGTTTTTGAAACGACCCCTGGCGAGGAACCAGAGCGACACCTAGCGACAGAAAACGAACACAGTCAAACAACACCATGCAACCAAACAGCCAAACAACAAGGTATGCCAAAGGCGATCCTATCCATTATTATTATTATTATTATTATTATTATTATTATTATTATTATTATTATTATTATTATTATTATTATTATTATTATTATTATTATTATTATTATTATTATTATTATTATTGTTATATTTACTACTACTACTACTACTACTACTACTACTACTACTACTACTACTACTACTACTACTACTACTACTACTACTACTACTACTACTACTTCTTCTTCTTCTTCTTCTTAATGGAATCTTTATATTCCATACAACGGTCTTTGCCAAATTCTACAACCTATTCAATGCTCGATTTGACGGAATGTTTGGTGACTCAACCCCCATTCACACCCCTACCCCACCACCACCACACATTGGGTAAGACCCCCTCCACCTACCCGACGGAATTAAAAAAAGATGTGATGTCGCAACTCCCATTGGGGGGGTTAAAACTTTGGTGGTGGGCGGACTTCCCCTACCCACTCCCCCCACTGTCTTGTTTTGAAAAATCGACAACTCTGTTGCATTTACCCCGGAATCTTTTGAATACTGATGACGTCATATTCTCTTCGATGTCCCTACACAGGAAGTCCGGATAACCAGATGGAAGAAACTCATTCTGGAAACGCTAGACGCTGGTCGCAGAACTGGAAAGACGCGTTTCTGCGGCCCTCCATCTGTCTGGAGGGAGAACGGAGATAGAAGTGGATTTTCCACGACGGCGGCGTATCCAGGGAGTCTGTTGCCGCTGCTGCTTTTCTGAATCGGAGAAATAAGACACCATTTGCGGACATCTAGCAGGGACCATGGGCGGATTTAGAGTTTAATATTTGGGTAGGCTAGCATGGGGGTGCCATCCAGCACGCGACAGACCTGGTGTTGATGGAAAAAAACAATTTTGTTGTTTTGGTGGGATTAGTTGTGTAGGCTTAAGCCCATGGGCGTAGCCAGGGGGTGCAAGGGGTACAATTGCACCCCTAGGATGTCAAGTGCTAAACATTTTTGATGTCATTATTTGAGCACTATCATTGCAATGTACAATGCAATTCTTACTCATTTATTTTTTGTTATCATTATTTTGCTTCTGGTATTTGTTAACATAAACATAGAATAGTTTATAGTTTTCAACTAGTAATGACCACGCCTCGATTTTGGCCAGATTTTGATACATCGTCATCGGCATCATCATCATCATCATCACCGCCATCACCTTCCTACTCATTTACCCTCTCTTCCTCCTCCTCCTCCTCCTCGTTGTTGTCGTTGTCGTCGTCGTCGTCATCATCATTCATTGCATTTAAGTACCTCTGAAGTTTAAACCGATGAATGTCTTTGACGAGCAATGCTCCGATCTAAACCTGCGGAGAATATCGAGATTCCGGAAACGATAGCGGTGGCTCATTAGGTCCACTCCCCTCCCTCCCCTTGGGGCCCTTCCCTCTCCACCCCTGCACTTGACCCAACGACCCCCTGTGGGTTGCGAGATAAGAGTTATTTTTAAGGACTTATAATAACACGATCATAACAATAAGTACGTCGCGAGGGAATTTCCGACCGTTTCGAAAGGAAAACATGTCTGTGCCTAAAGATATAAATCAGAGGAGGAGGAGGAGGAGGAGGAGGAGGAGGAGGAGGAAGGGTGGTGGCGGTCTTTTTAACGTGAGCGAATGACGCAGACAAACTTTCCCTTTAGGTCAGCCAACCAGCAGATGTAATATAAATATATAAATATTAGTATAGGCTATCAACGTAGAGAGATACGAGAAAAGCACAAGTAGTTTAATTGATGTTTTGTAAAATCAATATCCAATGATAGCGATGCACATAGGTCTTCATATCTGTAACAATATCTCCTGTTATATCTCTCCTTCCTCGTTCCTTATCTTTCTTTCCAATCTCTGGTTGGACCGATCCGATGCACAGGCGCACACACTCCGCGTTTTATCCAGACTCCAGGCCGTTTGGGGGAGGCGAGGGGAATTGACTTGGCTGGAGGGGGATACACCAAAAATTTGCGTAAGTGCTGGGATTGAGGGAGGGATTTTTGTGGCGGGGGAGTCTACTCCCTAAAAAGTTTGGATAAAACACTGCACACACTAGCAAAAGACTAACTCTCCATTCTTTAGTTTCAACATTTCATACCATAATAATAATAATAATAATAATAATAATAATAATAATAATAATAATAATAATAATAATAACTGGATTTTTAGTGGTTTAATAGGATCTCTCCTGTGTTGAAGACCGCTGTCACTCGTACATCCATCGATTCCAACTTGTTTGTCCTCGTTCTGTCGTACAGCTGTTATCTCTTTGATTCGACAAAAAGCAAACACAATTCGCAGCATAGAATTTCTAATACACCGCCGTCCAAAAATTCTCCAGATGTATTAGGATATGAAAAAACTAACCTTCCTACACACTTAAAAAACCTATTTAAAACTACTGTATTCCCTCTTCTCTCTCTCTCTCTCTCTCTCTCTCTCTCTCTCTCTCTCTCTCTCTCTGTGTGTGTGTGTGTATTAGTACTTACTTCTTGTGCTGGATGTGGTTTCATGTTATTAGTAACATAATCTTCGATTTTCGCAAAGGTTTTTGTTTCCGATTAACTGGAACAAAAGAGCAACTGGAAACTTAGGCCTACTGTTGGCAGGCCCTCGGAGAGGGGGCAGGGGGGCAACTGCACAGGGGCCCGGCAGTCTGGAGGGGGCCCGGGCCGATGATGAATATGTATAATTAACAATAAAATGAATAATAACACTAAAGAATGGTTAAAAATGTCAGTTCAGCAGAGGGGCCCGGCGAGCACAAGGGGGCCCGGGACAGCCGACAAGCAAAAAAAAGGTCGTCAAGAAATTAATACTTCTCAAGGGCCCGTCGGCCATTCTGCACAGGGGCCCGGAATTTCTCTCGGAGGGCCTGACTGTTGGTTCAAATAAATATATTTGAAAATGTATACCAGTATACAGTAGGACTTCTATACATCAGTCCACGGCTGATTTTCAAGGTCCTTCTTTAGCAACCATAATTAATTATTCAAAGGCCATGATCTTCTTCATAATCTGCCTGTTCATTGTCCAGGTTTCGCATCCATAAGTCAGCACTGGGAAGATGTACAGCAGCATTGGATGAGATCTCTTCTCGTCCGTTCTTCGTCTTCCAAAAGGCTTCCCTGGCGTGACTTAACTATTTATCATCCGATCTTAAAGCGATATCACGTGACAGTTGAGAGGCGTCTTCATTTGGGCTCACAGACATTTTTCCAGGTGTGAGAGGCAAAAATATTTTAACACAATGGTCACGGTTAATATTTTAGCAGGGTTTTCAAATTTCAAGGTGCGGGCGCCCATGACGTCTTTGGTCTTCGGATGACGAAATGAGAGATGACAATCGGAGCTGAAGGTTTGCGGGGTAGGCGTTGATGACTAAGACGACAATTGAAATATTGAAATTTGAGAAAAACTGTGTCAGTGACGTTGTTCTGGGCGATTGGTGACCATTTCTCGCGCCAATTATAGATATGATTCGTGACCGGAACTTTAACCAGGATGTCGGGGAGTTCTTATCTCTACTAATTCGATAAAGCACAATCAAGGTATTATTAGTTTTAGAGAGAGAGAGAGAGAGAGAGAGAGAGAGAGATGTGTGTATATATAGTGCAAATTCTCAAAGTAAAATAGACTTGAGGCCACTGTTTCTCAAGCTTTTTACATGTAAGTCAAGTCATGTCAGTGAACCAGTGTCTTTTTGGCAACGGTTATCAATACTGTTTTCGGTCCATATTAATGAATTAAGCGGTCCACAAAGTTAAATAAATCTAAAATTCAGACTGTAGGCTATTATAGATCGAATAGATGGATGATTCAGAGCCGGTTTCTTATGATGAAAAATCGATTCTATGGGCTACAAAGGAAATCTAAATGTTTAGAAAATTATAAAATTCTAGACTCTAGAATACTGATGATTTTACATTAAGTCAACCTTCGTTTATTTATTTATTTATTTATTTATTTATTTATTTGAAGGTCAGTGCGTTTTTAAATAAATAACAGAAATACATTATATGAAACACTGAGACTTCGCGGGCCGCTTTCTGAGAGTTGGCGGGCCACAAGTGACCCGCGGGACACGGTTTACGAACTTCTACATTGAAGCGCTATAATCTAAAATCTGCATTGTCCTGTGCCCAGTTGATTTAGATTTTAAGTGTCATCGTCAGACCCCATCAACCACCTCCCCCCACCCCACCCTCACCCCCACCCCTCACCACCACCCCCCCCCACGCCGCAGCACCGTTAACAATATCGACGCACTTAAGTGCTTCCGCTTTAACCGTAACGGGCTGTTCCAAACGTGTTCGGAGTCATGACGTGAAATCTTTGACGGAACGGCCCCAAGAAAGCACTTAACGCAACGACGACAAGGGACATGCCTACCAATTGCGTAGGCCTAACAGGTCCACAGCATAGACTAACCCTCAATAACCCATATAGCCGTTCTGCATAGCTATAGTGGCTTATATAAGCTTTGCAACGCTGAGGTTTAGTCTGTATGCGTTAACTTGCACCAATGAAGCTGCATATGAAGAGTAATAGACCTAATTGCATTGGATTATAATTTTCAAATGCGGATTTAATTACAATTAGCAACTTACAGTACTTGTATTTATTATGAATAATAAAGAATTTCAAAGCTTCGTCGCCATGTCAGACCGCGTGAGTATAAATCGCTGTAGGCCCAATAGTAGTAGTAGTAGTAGTAGCAATTAATAATAATAATAATAATAATAATAATAATAATAATAATAATAATAATAAAATAATAATAATAATAATAATAATATATTTTTTTTTGGACACTGGGATTCGCCCCAGACCCCTGTGTAATCCCGACGGTGTCCGCTAGTTTGGAACTTGGATATATATATATATATATATATATATATATATATATATATATATATATATAATATATATATATATATGCAAAGAGGTAGTAAGAGGCTGTGCATTAATTATGTCAACAATTTTTGGAAAATTTTTGACCCCTCCCCTCTTGTCAGCAATTGTCAACTTTCAGTAACCCCCTTATAATTATGTCAAAAACTGTTGACATAATTTGGGGGAAGGCCCCCACTAAGACCAGTGACGGGTCACCCCAAAAAGTTTAGAAGGTTATTATTTTTGCAGCGATGAGACCTTTGTCCCTTTCTTTTGTTCATCGAGTGTCATAATGTGGTGATGATTAACTTGTTTTTTGCTTGTCAGGCTTTTTTCGTTGTAATAAATAGTATTCCATGAAATTTCCTATTTTTTATCATTTGTAAAAAATGAAATTGTTGACGTCAACTTCTCTTGACCCCCTCCCCTGTCAACAACTGTCAAACTTTTCAAACCCCTTCCCCACTATTTTGTTGACGTAATTAATGGACAGCCCCTAATAAACTTACACCATACGGCTCCTATCATGATGTCAGCCGATGACGTGTTTTGGACCGCACCTTGGCGGAGTGGGGGTGTGGGTGGATGGGTGTGAGTGGTTTTACGATGCTGATTCGTGACCTGTTGCTTGACGATCAGAGATCAGTTTTAAAAGTAAGACAATTAATCCGTACGTAGCCTAAACACGGTTAAGTGAGTCATTTACTGATAAAATATTCCTATCCTGGGAATTTGTTGGAAATTTGAATGGGGAAGTCAATAAAATTGTACTCTGAAACGAGTGAGTGAGTGAGCGACGGAGTGACTGAATGAGGGAGTCAATGAGTCAGTCAGCATTATTGGTATCATCATCATCATCATCATCATCATCATCATCATCATCATCATCATCATCATCATCATCATCATCATCATCATCATCATCATCATCATCATCATCATCATCATCATCATCATCATCATCATCATCATCATCATCATCATCATCATCATTATTATTATCATCATCATCATCATTATTATTATTATTATTATTATTATTATTATTATTATTATTATTATTATTATTATTATTATTATTATTATTAGCGGTACATTGTAGGCCTAATTATAAGTTCTGCATATATGTATTTGTATTCTTTTCTTTTGTCGTATCTGTTTTCAGTGTTGTGGCTGCGGTGGGGACCTTAGCGAGAAAGGTCGTGGACATGAGTTCGCCTGTTGTCACGTCCTTTGCCTCGAATGCCTACAGGTGTTCGCCACCCACCCCCTCCGCTCCGTCTGCTTCACCTGCGCCTCTCCCGAGTCCGAGACAGTCCAGGTCGACCCACTGTCCCCTAAAAAGACGACGACAGCGGACAACGCGAAGACCAAAACCAAGGAAGATCCTTCGAGAAAAAACCATTCCGACGACATAATATTCAGCAAACTGATCAGCGACGACTACCTCAAGTCGACCTCTGACCCCTTCGAAGGTCGGCGCGGGACCGCCTCGTTTTCGGTCCTCGAGCGCTTCCTGCGGTCGGTGGAAGAGAAGACCGCCGAGATCGAGGAGGGCGAGCGGCGCTTCGAGGCGCGCGTCGGCGCAGCCAGGGAGACCGTCGCCCGACACGCCACGATGTGTCGCAGCCTAATAGACGGCCACGAGAGGCGACTGCTCCGGCAGCTGGACGACGTCAGGGCGTCGGTGTTGACGGACAGTTCCGCGGTGCTCGACGGGCTGCGTCGATTGACGGAGCGCGCCGCGGAGACGCTGAGGAGGGCGAAGGGAGGAGATCACGTGACGGAGGAGATGGAGAGGCTGTTTTCCGAGCGGGTGGCAGCGGCGGTTCGGTTTCAGGAGGTGGAAGTGGAGCTGAATAACATCATGCCGAAGAAGGAAGAGGAAAACGCTGTGGGGAAGCTCACCTTCAAACCCACCGAAGGTCAGAGAGAGAACGAGAGAGAGAGAGAGAGAGAGAGAGAGAGAGAGAGAGAGAGAGAGAGAGAGAGAGAGAGAGAGAGAGAGAGAGAGAGAGAGAGAGAAGGTGACAGAGTCGTAATTTCCCAACAATGATGATAGATAAAATGACCCTCTGGATAAAACGACCATTTGGATAACATGACCCCATTGATAAAATGATCTTTGGACAAAATGACCTTTTGATAAAATTACCTTTGGATAAAATGACCCAGCCTAACTGATCCCCAGCTTTTACCTACCTGGCTATTTGAAATTTAGATTAAGCACCTAAGAACAAACAGCCACTGCGGTTAAAATGTCGAAGGCGCTATATAAATGTTGGCCGACCCTCCCTCCCCCCACAAAAAAAAACTTGTCCGCTGAAAAGACATCAAGTGGGAAGTTTAGTCATTAAATTATTTAACTAACCTATTTAGCAAAAAATTTAAATGTTCAACCATTTGGTCTGGTTTTTAAAAATACAATCCTGGATAAGTCAGTAAGTAGGTAGATGTTCTTTAGTGTCCCTCCCCACTGTTTGAGACGCGGCCCATTTCAGTGGGGTCATAAATTACTTCCGACCTCAGAGTCTCAGACCCACTACTACCGCCATCCTGTTTGTTTTGAGGAAGTATAGGTTAATTGAATATCCGGGTATAGGCCTATATATTCGACAATTGAAAGCATTATATATATATATATATATATATATATATATATATATATATATATATACATGCATATGGTGGCGCACAAAAAACCCGGACATGTCACATTTAGGTTTGCACTTAATATAGCCCGGTTTTTACGCCACCCTGTATATATATATATATATATATATATATATATATATATATATATATATATATATATATATATATATATATATTATATATATATGTGTGTGTGTTAGCGCTGCGGATTTTAACGATTAATTAATCAATTAGGCCCCTAATCGTTAAAATTTTTAATTGATTAAGTTTTCTTTAATCGATTAATTTTTCGTTTAAATTTTAATATTTTCATAAATTATTTGCTCGAATACCTATTTAGCTTATACTTTGTTTGCATTTCACTCAGACAGCAATGCATGGCGAGTATAATTAAAGCAATGGTATACAGTTAAGCATTTAGGGGGAGAGATGAGCAAACACTTTTTTTTTAAGCTAACTGCAGACGGCAAAGTAGACAATAAGCAGAGTTGCAATGTATAAAGAGATAAGATAAAAACCATATGTAATTATTTTAATCGAAATTAATCGATTAATAGATTAAACATTTTCCCGATTAATCGAACAAGATAATTTTAATCGTTACCATCCCTAATATATATATATATATATATATATATATATATATATATATATATATATATACACTCTCGTTATGTATGTATGTATGTGTATATATATATACATGTATATATCACGAGTCTATGGTATTGTTTACAAATCGAGCTTTTGCGGAAGTATATCTATCCATCCATCCATCCACCTATCCATCTTTCCATCCATCCATTCATATGACTGTCTTTGCTTTCAGGAGGAGATTCGTCTTTCCTATTGAGTCCCGTCCTCATGGGATCCATGGCGGGGAATTCCCATCGCATCTCGGGAATCGCCGTTCTCGATGACAAGATCTTCGTCGCCAACGAAGTCGACACCGTCATCTACGTCTTCGAGCAGCGGGGACACACTGTCTCCCGCCGCCGCCGCTTTCCCTCCCTCTCCTTCCTCCGCCTCGTCGAACCGATCCACATCCCTTCCGCCCGCGACCTGGCCGCCTGCCCACGCAACCGCTGCCTCTACCTCCTCGACTCCGTCAACGAGCTCGTCTACCGTGTCCGTCCCGACGACGGGCAGCTGCTGTCCTGGTGGCCGGTCAAGGCACCGGGCCCCGAAGGCCTCTCCGCGACCGCATCGGGGTCGGTGCTGGTGACGGCGGAGCGTAAGGTCCAGGAGTTCGATCCCAGCGGTCGGATGATCCGGATCATATCCAGCCCCCTGCTCGCCTCCATCGGATCCAGATTCCGGGCTCTGATCCGACTGCCCCGACACGCCGTGGAACTTCCGGACAGCGCCGGAAGTGACGGCACCGGAAGTGGCGTCATCGTCGTCGCCGACTTTCGCGAAGACGGACAGCACGTCGTCTACGTCACCGACCGCCACAGCGGTACCCCGTCGCGTTACCACGGTAACGCGAAGCCCGCTTCCGGCACCGACGGATTCGACGAACCGCGACATCTGGCGGTCGACCCGGCGAGCGGTCACGTGATGGTCGCCGACCGACGGAACCACCGGGTCGTCCTGCTTGACCGGAAGTTGGAGTTTGTCAGGGATTTGATGACGTCATCGAGCGCGGGTGTCGAAGTCGTGTCCCCGGTCAGGTTGTGCTTCGACCACGCCAGAGGTCATCTCTATGTGGGTCAGGCCAACGGCACAGTAACGATATACAGGGTGCTGTTATAGGATAAGCGATAGAAGGGTAATTTTACTTACTTACTAACACGGTAAGTAGGTAAGTAAAAGCTCGCGATTTTTGTGGCGCTTTAAGAAGGCAGTCAAATATCAGAAAAAGCAATAAGTAATTGTACACTACTACTACTACTACTACTACTACTACTACTACTACTACTACTACTACTACTACTACTACTACTACTACTACTACTACTACTACTACTACTACTTCTGCTGCTGCTTCTGCTGCTTGGATAAATTATAAATTTGTAAACATTTGGATGAAATATTGGAATTTTGGATGGATTAGAAATAGGATTTGGATTTTTTGAACCGGACTGCGAAAAGCCTAATCGTAAATGCAAAATGCAAAAACAAGCAGTTGATGTGTAAATATGTATTAATATTCTTTGGCTGCTGTCATGTTTATATTTAAAAGTCGTGTCCGGTGAATACCAGAAACTTATTTATAGAGTACTTTGAGAGATTTATCGGTCGGATATAGGCCTATAGAAAAATTTCACTTGCTTAGGAAGAAGACGAAGAAGAAGACGAAGAGAAAGACCGAGTTCTGTGCTAATGAAGATCTTTGCTTCTCTGTTACATTGTTCCCCTATGATGATACACGATCTCAAGCGGTGTCATGTTATGAAGCCGTGTTATTGCGTAACATTCGTGTGAAATGTGATATTGGTTTAGCGCTTAACAGTCTTCGTTGAATGTCCTTGCATATAGCGAAACGTCTTAAAATTCCATATATATATCTTCATATATATATATATATATATATATATATACTTACATATACATTGTGTATATATATATATATACCGTCTCCTATATGAATTAAGTCCCTCTTTGATTCTCTGTTTTCAATTTTGACGCTGTGCTTTGAATGTGTTTTCAAACCGCAATATAACTCTTAAGAAAAAAACCCTCAGAAACTGAGACCTAACGTGATTAAGCGTCGTTAGCAGTTAGAACTTAACCAATAGAGGCATCTACGCTTTATATTACACATACACTCAAAATGGTGGAACCAAGAAAACGCCATCTTCTGTACCTGCAGGGCAGTGAAGGCAGTAGCAGTTTAAACAATAAACGGTTACAAAAGGGGTTATTTGTAGGAAAAACCCGGGTTATTAAACATATCGGGTGTGGGCTAATTATAGAGGTTTCACACAGGCAACCGCCAACTTAGCCTCATCTACAGTAAATCACTTGAAATCACAATGTTATTTGCCGGTGACTGAAAGGAAAACGAAAACAAAGAGACTTCAAAGTAGACATTAAGTAGATATCTGCCTAAACATGCAACTGATAGGTCAGCATTGTATCTATACCAACCGCAAACATCCGTTTTCATAAAGTGGTTTGGGTGGGGTTGGTGGGAGAGGTAGGTAAGGCACATCCGAATCATGGCTTAATAAGCACAGTGGGGCTGTATACGCTATTAACACGAAAGCCAATGTTTTAATTAAATATTGTAGACGATAGTGGCGTAGCCAAGGGGGGTGTTTGGGAAATAAACCCCCCTGGCTGCCGAAAATTATTTTTAATGAGTTTCTATTCATTTTAATTACGGGACGCGATTTTGGGGTCACTCCTCCCTTACCTACCACAGCTTAAGAGGTGACGACCTTTTTTTCTTGTCAAAATTTTTCCGAAGTTGGTCACGGTCAAAACCAACCCCCCTTCCGGAAATCCTGGTTACGCCACTGGTAGACGAAATGTCTGCTCTAGAGTTAAATGCATGCTGGAATGCTTATAATATAGGCCTAATGTAGGAGTTCTCGATTTGGGATATAAATGTTTGGGCCACCAGACTAATTTGTGGGTACTCTCTAGGGCGTATCCAGGAATTTGAATGGGTTCTAGAGGCACGTGACCTCCCCCATCCGCCAATGGCACCGCGTTCAGAAAATGACCAAAAATTCTAAAAATCTGATTTTCAACTATTAATTAGCTCTTCCCTAATTCTCAGAAGATGCATTTTAGAAGTTTGCCGACTGACTTTTTACCACAAAAGGTCGTTTATTCTTTACTCTCCCCCCCCCAAATGTCAATGACACTATTTAAGTCATCTCCATTTTGATAAAATTGTCCTTACGCAATAACGAAGAGAAATTATTGTCCCAGATTCTAGTTATTTATGTGTGTAATTTATAAGTAATTTACGCATATTTATTCATATAATATTTATATATTTTTTATATTGTATGTTAATTTCACATAATTATAATAAGAATCCCTCTATAGAATATTATAGATAGAGAATAGAATTGCTGTCAAGCCGTTCCATTTAGTTGTCTTCCTCCCCCGATCGGCTGTTCCTTTTCCCGCCCCACGGACGAAACTCTTTGCCGTCCAACGCGAGTTCATTGAGCCCTTTCTTTTCTTCGCCCTCCCACCCCCGAACGTCTCCCCGGTGCTCCGGAAGGAGACTGGGGGCGTAGAACGCCCTCTTGCCTCCCCAGGGGGTGAAGCGGTTCTTGGCCGCGTCGATCGGGGTGGGGGCGCCGGCCGAGTGTTTCTGTACGCTCCAACCGGGGTCGAGAAACAGAAGGCGCTTTCCGAGGAAATGGGGAGGCGGCTCGGGGTCTTCGCCCCTCTCGTCTCCCGCGAATGACGTCACGGGGGATTCGTCGTCGACGTCACATCCGCCTGGACACATCTCGTCGTCTCCTCCTTGTTTCGACGGAAACGCAAAGTACGGAGTAGCGTACCCGTCACGTGATTCGAACACGTGACACCACGATCCGGTCACGTGAAAGAGCAGAATCGCGTAGACAGCGACCGCCATTTTGAAAAGATGGCGGCGACCGAAATCCTTCGATTGTTAAGTCACTTTTCGCTTTTTTCAATTCACTCTTTTTGTAAGAAGTTTCTATAATCAAAAGCAAGCGAAGATCTCGTAAGATTATCTGAATCAATCAACTTCTATGGCGACACTACCATAAAATCGGTATTTCCAGAGATGTTCTAACGAGGGATAGTATTACACCCCCACCGCCCTTCCCAAATTTCTGCTATGGGATGGCCCTTTTTTGCTTGTCAGACATTATTGGCAGAGGACCCCCAGAATACACCGACACCCCTTCTTCCCCGCCCCCGCAAATTGATAATCCTAGAAATAACCCAGATTCTAACGTAATGTAAAGTCAATCAATACCATGAGCGTCAGTAATTCCAGAGATGTTTTAACATAATGCAGCGCATGCAATGTGATATGGAACTTCTATAGCGCCTCTTTCTTTTCAATTCAGAAGCGCGAAAAAGACGAAACAAATCGCTGGGGGGGTGGCTTCGCTGTTCCTAAGCGCCGACCCCGGCTGTTAGTTTTTCGTCCACCCACCCACCTGTTTGGACAAGAAACCAAACCCGGGGATTTTTCATTTCATAAGGAAAATCGCACGCTTTCTGAAAGGCCTACACTGCGGGCCGAAAAACTCGTACGCCTATCTCTGTATATACGATCCTCTTACAGTTAAGAATAAATTCGAAGCCTAGACTGACTAAATGCCGCCGTAAGTTAATATTTGATTACTCGTTACTCGGTCGGAAGTTAAGGAAACAAAAAGCAACTCGCGTTCGTCACGAATCGCATTAATAAGAAATCACGACGCTCCTTCCTCCTCCTCCTCCTCCTCCTCCTCCTCCTCCTCCTCCTCCTCCTCCTCCTCCTCCTGCTCCTCCTGCTAGTAAAGACGATGCGGTGATATACATGTACGCTGAAATCCGATAAAAAACATGGACTTCTTGTGTTTCAGCTGCAAATACGACGGGGTTTCAATTATTATTATAATTATTATTGTTATCTGGAGCAGTGAAATACGAGGAAAGACGAAGCGAGCAGATATTAAAACCTTGAAAAGGTTGAATACATGAGGGTATAGTATTTTAGAGTCGGACTTGGCAGGGTGACGGTTTTTTTTACTCGTTGCAATATTTATGATGGGTTGGGTTGGGCAGTGGCGTAGCTAGGAATTTGTCTGGGGGTGCAATTCTTATATTTATAAAATGAATATGCATATCGATAATCGACTCGAGCAAACTTGATTCAATTTGGCTATATAATGACAGTGATGGCACTCAAGGGCCAGGGGCCATCCATAAATGACGTCACGCGATTTTGGGCAGTTTTTTTGACCACCACCCCTCGTCACACGTCGTCACAAAAAGTCGGACTCCCTCAAATATGACGTCACAACTCGTTAACACGACACGTCACCACCTTGCCGTCTTTCCAATGTCAAAGTTAATGTTTCGTTTGAAAATATTCATTATAATTACTATAGTTAATGCCTGAACACAGTATTCTAGATGGGGCCATAGTCCGCCTTACTAATGACTTATATAATCTTGAACACAAATATTCCAGTTAGCTTTTCCTTCTTAGTCAGTAAGTAAAATCTCGTGAATTTCAATTTGTGTAGAGCTTTCGGCGTAATATCTGAGCAGTTGCTTATCCCAAGGTACTTGGCCTAAATTTGAAATAGCCGTGCATCCAAAAGGTTGGGATCAGTCAGACAGGGTCATTTAATCCAAACTGTTATGTTATCCAAAGGTCGTTTGATACCTTGGGTATTACAACTGGCGCTATAGAAGGGCATAGTTACTACTACTATACTACTACTACTACTACTACTACTACTACTACTACTACTACTACTACTACTACTACTACTACTACTACTACTACTACTACTACTACTACTACTACTACTACTACTACTACTACTACTACTACTACTACTACTACTACTACTACTACTACTAGGCCCTACTACTAGGCCCTACTACTACTACTACTACTACTACTACTACTACTACTACTACTACTACTACTACCACCAGTGGCGTAACCAGACTAAAATGTAACCCGGGCAGCTGACCAAAGGGCTGTCCATAAATTACTAAACGTTTTTTGGCTTTTGACCCCCTGGTCAACACCTGTCAAACTTGTTTAAACCCTCCCCAATTTTGTTTACGTAATTTATGAACAGTCCCTAACTGAAATCATTTTAAAAATTAACACGATGAATGATGATGATGATGATGTTAACTTTGAGGACGTGATGATGATGATGATGATGATGATGCTGAAGCTGATGAACCAAAATAAACTTATTATCAGGATCAAATATTATGAGAAGTGTACCCGGTATTATAACCATTCCAATTATATTAGATTATAAATAGCCTGTTTAGTTTTTAATAGATAAAGATGACCTTGTTAAACGAAAATTAGAAATCAATCAGAAAGACATCACTGAGTTTCCGAAAATTTTGAACGAAGTGAAATGTTTCCGGATGTCATTTTCTTCTAGCAACAATCACTCTTGCACCTGCCGAGAAGCTAACTTTGCATTTCGGGTTTCCGAACACATTCGTAGCTTTTATAAAGATACGGCGACGTGCGCCTGCAATCACACAGTCGTCAGCAGCATCTGCAGCAGCGGCGGCACCTTAGCGGCGGTCCCAGCAGTAGAGGAAGGTGTTGTTCAATCGTCCACTGAGGGCAACTGAAATTCGACGACGCAGCAGACGATGACAAATAACTGGCCTATTTTACTGCACCTTTAGCGATACTCAACCACGTGACGTCAATTACTGAGACAATTATCATCGTCCAAACGGATTGGCACGAGAACGGACTTTTAAGGATGTCTGCCGTGGAAACATCTGCCCGTCGCAGAAAAACAGATCTGGGCCTCAATAGGACAATCGGAGTCGTCAACGGAATGCAAGACATCCAACCACTCCACCACTAGGCAGTGGGCCAGTGGCACCACCTACCACCAGCAGATGCCCCACCACCAAGGGGGCGTCCAAAACCTCCACCATCTTGTTGCTCTCTGCTCAGCGTAGAAAGAGAAGAAGAAACTGACCAAACTGGCACTTTAACCACCACCACCACCACCACTTACATCATCACCAGAAGAGTTCGCATCAGTAAAAGCAAGAAACTCACCACATCTGTAGTTTTAATCTTATTGATGTCAATAAAATGTCATGATTTGATGAATAATCATTATTATTATTATTATTATAATTATTATTATTATTATTATTATTATTATTATTATTATTATTATTATTATTTTTTATTATTATTATTATTATTATTATTTTATTATTATTATTATTATTATTATTATTATTATTATTATTATTATAAATAGCCTGTTTAGTTTTGTACCCGAAATTAGACAATCCCAGAGTTTCCAACGAAGTGAAATGTTTCTGCACCTTCTGCCAATCACTCTTGCACCTGCCGAGAACTAACTTTGCATTTCGCACCGGCGACGTGCGCCTGGGCTGAGCAGCATCAGAGTCGGCGGCAGCAGTTGCCATTGCCCCGAGGGCAAGCTATCAAATGACAAAGGATTTTCCGCGCTTAACCACGACGTCATCTGGAAATAAATCGAAAAACAGATTGGCAAGAACGGAGAAGATGGCCAAAGAAAACAGATCTGGGCCTCAATAGGGGCCCAACGGAATACGAACATCCATTTACCATGGCACCACCAGTGGGTACCTGGAGCAGATGCCCACTTTCCAAAAACCTCACCCTGTCACATAGAAAGAGCTGAACCTGAGAAAACTGGCGGCTCATCATAGAAGAGTTCGCCAGTAAAATCAAGAAAAGTGCATCACCTTATTGAGTAAAACGTCACGATTTGCCCAAAGATTTGATAACCTGCTAAATTACTGACCTATACCATAATGCCCTACGCATTAAACAACAAATGGTTAGTCCCATGATTAAAGTAAAAGTTGCCAGATGGCCAACGGCCATGGGGCCCAGAGAAAATATTTACAAATCCTAGAGCCGCCACCGAGCTGAACACAAGAATTGCCAAAACATTAGACGTACCATGCCTTTATTGAAGAAACACATTTATTCCAAACATAATATCCACAACTACTGTAAGTAAAATTGCCAATACTTTCAATTTTATAAAATACAAATAGCATTGTGAATAATATAATCAATCGAAATATTTAAAGAAACACTAAATGCAAATAATTTCAAAGTCAACATCATATTATTTCTTCAAATGACACCAAAGAAGAAGTAAAATTAAGCAGAACAAAATTTCAATAATTAAAACCTTAGTTCATCTCATTCGAAAATTTCGCTTGAAATGCTAACATAATAATTTTCAACTACAAAATCAATTTTTTTGCTTAAACAAGTCCAGAAAGTGATTAAAACAAACAAATTTCAATAATTAAAATGTTATCTCCTAAGAAAATTTCAAACAAACATGTGAAAGTTATACAAAGGTTTTTTTTAATAAATTGAAAAATAGTGTAAAATGAAATGCAAAAACTCATGCAGCAATCACAAATTCAATCACAAATTCAATCAACACTGCTCCCTGCATTAAACTGTTTGCATCCGATATAAAACAAACGGCTAAAATCCAAAAATTGTGCTCTAAAAAACCCGTGCTCTTTTCTCTCTGCAGCAAATTTCAATTTTCTGCGAAAAAAACTCCCACATCTTTCAAACGTTGCAACTGAAAAAAACACCAGATTTTAAAATTCGACAACTCGCTTTTGAAACGGTCCCTGGCACAGCAGCGGCTCTTACACACACACACACACATTCACTGCCCATATGAGATAGTCATGTGATCAGACATCATCGTCACACAGTGGATTGGATATCAGCGACTCGATGCTGCCGCTCCGATGAACAACGCGGAAAGATCGCTGGATGACACTCCGGATGTGCTGGAAAGACGACCGGTCGAAAACCGAATAGGCTGCATTTGTCAGATTGAACGGCTCTGAAGAGAGACAGAGAACGCACAAGAATTCCAGTTTCAATCCTCGAATCCTTTCTAAGATGACATGGCATCAGGGTTATTTCTAGGACTATCAATTTGGGGGAGGGGGGATGTCGGTAAATTCTAGGGGTCCCCTGCCAAAAAAGTCTGACAATCAAAAAAGGTCACCATGGGGCCCAACCATTTGTTGTTGAGACTGGGGGCCACTGGGGGGGCCAGGCTCTCAATAGAGGTGGCCCCGGTCTCAAATTGGGGGGATGTTAGGAGGGTGTAAAAATATCCCTGCATGGCATATGTCACAAGAAAGACACAAATTTGAAACGGCATGACAGAAAGTGCCAGACAAAATTCAGAAACTGCCAACGATTGAAGGTCAACACAGGTAAATAGGTCATCAACTCAAAATATTGAAGATTTTGGGCATTAACCTCTCCCAACATGAACGCTGTAGAGATATGGTCACAAACAACCTACCTACCCCCATCTACCCTACTCCATAACTATCATATGAAATAACAATGACAATGTACAGATTAACTGTGACAATGTTTAAGAATAACTATGTCAAAAGAGTAACAATTTCAAAAAGTAACAAGTAACAGTGACAACGTAAAGGCTAACAGTGACAACGTAAAGGCTAACAGTGACAACGTTGACTGCTTACCTTCAATACACAAACACTTCCATTGGTTTGAGTAGAAGTGACAACTGCTCAACTCACGACTCAGAGGAATAGACCGGCCGAGCCGTACGGAGATCACATCTTCGTCAAACCTCCAAATATACAAATTTGCACTCGATTACAGAGTGCCAAAAAGATAACGCCAACGTTATAACATTTTGTCCACACTCTAAATTATTAACTCCTACACAGCAACGAGCACTAAACTTACTCAATAGCTACTAGAAAATACTAAGCTTTTGCTTTTACTTACTTACTTACTTACTGTGTGATTTTGAAATGCATCAAAATGGCCGCCTGGATTTGTACAACTACATACTCCAATCCATATGCATACCGACATAATCCAATCCATCTGCATACTAGCATACTCAATTTGCCTAACTCCCAAAGAAACATACTTGAATTCATTTGCGTAGTATCCGAGAAAACCAACGAACAGCTCGCCGACACTCTGACGATTTGCCGATTGATACGGCGCCAGTCGGTCATTCAGTGACAAAGTGCGAATGTCAATGCTGCCGTCGAACTTGTGCTGTCACCAAATCAAAATAACAATGAAAAGGAAACCAAGCACTGCTACTGC
>CM030849.1:765000-767500 GCA_018105865.1 Metaphire vulgaris
GCGCAATAAACCGCTTATTTATTATTAAAATATACAGGCGCTACATAAATTCCAGTCATATAGTATTAGACCTGCACGAGAGTGCCCGAAATTAGTTCGTTCTCTATCGCTTAAAACGACAAAACTAAATTTCTCACAAATAAGCCTCAAAATCGACTTTAATTCGACTAAAATCTGAAAATTATTCGATGAAACCAAATGTTTAACTGTGAAAATCGTCGACTTTTAAGTTGTTCTCCGTTTAAACTTCCAACCTTTTTCATCATATACAATGCAAAGTAAGTAAGTAAGTCATTCAATCCATTCATTTATTATTGTTATTGTTATTGTTCGTGACAATTTATATAGCGCCGTTTCAGAGCAAGAGCCAAAGTCAAGGGTGCTTTACAAAGAACGTGGAAATGAGATATTAAATAAATAGGTCTTTAGTTTGTTGTTGTTGCTGTTATTATTATTATTATTATTATTATTATTATTATTATTATTATTATTATTATTATTATTATTATTATTATTGCATCTTTGTTACCACTTATTACTACTGTACCGACATGACGTAATTATTATATATTGCGCTATCGTCTGATACCCGAAACACTATGAATGCTTTTCATTTTTATTATGCAGTTTTCGGACGATTTTTGTCTCGCAATAATACCTATAATAATATTAAATGGTGAGTTAAATCATGTAGGTTATCTTTTTTTCATTGTCTCATATTCTACCATCTTGGTATACCAAATTTCCACAGCCTTTATCCAAGAGAGAGAGAGACAGACAGACAGATGTCTATTTCCTTTTAATTAATGTCAATGCTACTCTTCATCATCATCATCATCATCATCATCATCATCATCATCATCATCATCATCATCATCATCATCATCATCTTGCTCTCTGCCAACTCTTTAGCGGCAAAAGCTAGACACAAATCTGCAAACGAATTAAAAATAAAAATTCGCCGGTTTTATGACAGAAAAAGCGGCACTCGACAAGGTATGCAAAAGAAAACCAAAGTCGTCGTCTATGCACGATGAGGCCGTAATAATAAAAAATAGCGCTAAATCAGTGTTCAGTTTGCGTGACATTTGAACCGTGTTCGGCCCATTTGGATTTAATTCCGACAGAAAAAGTCTTTAAATGATCGTTATGCGTAATAGGTAAGTTCTGAAAATAACGGAAAATAATTTTAAAAATCTGTTGTAGCATAAATATGTGATAGTACGAAATGTTATGACCATAATAAATAGAACAGACTGAGCAGTTGAAAATTCAGACAAGAGAAATGACTTCTATAGCGTCATTAAATGATGCATTAGTCAATGGTCACTTGAATTTGCCAGAAATAGAGCATTTGAGATTAAATAATATAAGAAACCGGTCTTTGGCAAGGTCATAGCCTATCTCTAGCATAATACATGCATTGGATGCATAGGACCAAATGCACGTGTAACTAAAATATTTTGCTTTTTGCACTGTAAGCCCAGTGTGCGCAGTATATACTACTTCTAGAGCATGTCTGCCTTACCTCTGACTGTAAATTATTGCAATTGTGTGTGTGTGTGTGTGTGTGTGTGTGTGTGTGTGTGTGTGTGTGTGTGTGTCAGAGGGTGTGGGTGGCCAGGTGGGTAAAGATCTCAGCCTCGAGGGGAGAATTACCTATCAGGGTTATTTCTAGGATTATCAATTGGGGGTAGGTATATTTTGGGGTCCATGCCGAAAAAGTCTGACAAGCAAAACAAAGGTCATCCTAGGCTCAGACTGGTGGAGTGCTGGGGGTGTCCCAATCAAATTGTGGGCGGGGTGTTGGGGTGTTTGGGTAAAGTTGCAAGATCTCCCGTATTTTAACTCCCGTGCCCCAGTCTCCTAATAATAGGCCTACTAATACTAATATTATTGTAAACGTAATATTGATTCACTACATGCAGATGATTCAGTGCATTGAACGGTGTTGTTTATTACTTTTTCCTAGTCTTTATAGTACTTTAGTGAAGTATAGCTCTAGCCATAATTCACAATGAACTGGACCGTGGAGTGGGTGCATTGATCGCGGAAACAATCATATCTATAGCTTGCTCTAGCAATAGTCCTTCTGCAGGCCAATGTCAAACAGGGTGTCATTTTTATAATATTTTTGTGGTCTGTAAAACCTGTGATACAAGAAACCAGCTCTCTTAAGACCCCTCTTATCTCTCGATCGACTTTGTAACCATTTTACAGAGAATAGATTTCTGAAAGACTTTATAGGCCTAATGTCAATTGAAATATTTGACCATTTTTTGTGGAATTTCGAACGCTCTAGAATAAAATTGAGACAGAATATACTGATTATTCTAGTTAATTCAATGGATCGAATATAATTCGTTTCTTCACTCCTCTAAATTTTTCAGGTAAGTCCTTCTGCAAATGTCAAACAGGGTATCATTTTTATAATATTTTTGTGGTCTGTAAAACCTGTGATACAAGAAACCAGCTATCTTAAGACCCCTCTTATCTCTCG
>CM030849.1:770000-800000 GCA_018105865.1 Metaphire vulgaris
AGACAGAATGATAGACACAGAGAGACATAGACAGAAGAAGAGGGTGAGACGAGCTGATTAGAATCTCTGTCCGTCGGTCCGTCTGTCTCCCTCCCTCCCTCCCTCCCTCCCTCCCTCCCTCTCTCTTACGATTGCTCTGCGTCTGCCAGATGGCGTCGCAGACACCCCACAGGGCGGACACGACGAAGAAGACGACTACGAGGTCCTTGTCCGGTATCCAGACGAGCAGGAAGACCATTAGTCCGACGTGTAGGATGGCCCCGATCCCGACGACCGCCTCCCGGGGATGTGGCGGGCGGTCGCCCCCACGACGAACGAAAACACCGAGTTCGTAACGCCCAGCACGATCATACTGTACCCGATGTACTCGATACCAACGGTACAACTGATGTACGACTGCACAAACGGACAAAATACATTGACTCCATCACACACACACACACACACACACAAACATGCAGACACAAACAGACAAACATACATGCATACATCGTGACCGGACAAAATGTTCGCGGACAAAATGTTCGCGGACAAAATGTCACGGGTTGGGTTTAAAGGTGAGGGTTACATTTTTTCTGCTGACATTTTGTCCCCATGGCATTTTGTCCATTGCATTTGTCCGCTGACATTTTATATGTATTCGTTATAACCAGGGTGCTTTGTAAATGTATTGTTATAGAGGCGCTATATAAACGTAAAGTTTACTGAATGAATGGATGGATGAATGAATGACAAGCTGAATTAGTGGATGAATGAACTATAATTAGGCTGAGTATTAACGATTAGACGTACCTTGTTGTAATCTGCATAGACGAACCCCTGTTCAAATCCGTTGAAGATTAATATCGGAATTAGACGACATAAATTCCTCTGCTTCGTCAGTTGATTGACGTGTGACGTCAGTATCTGTCAAAGATGAATGGATGTTGACTATTGCCTCTGGCTGATCTCATACCTTCCCCGTAGTTATTTTAAGAGAGGCTGAGTGCCTGAGAATAAGCAGCTGCTGTTGTGCTGCTTTCCAGGGCGCTATATAAATCCACGAGATTTTACTTTTCTTTACTTTACTTAACCCCTTAACCGTGTGTTTAACTGTAACTCAATGTAAAAATGGACGGATATATCCGGGATCCCCAGTTAAGGGGTTAAAGAGCAGACGACGACAGCAACGAAGACTAACACTTCCATGCAGCGCAAGTCAATCATACGCTTATAATAACTTCCAGGACACCATTTTTTAACCCACTGCGCCGCCATAATCATGCAGATTCACTTACAACTTTTGCTATATTCTGGTGTATCCTTGTTTTTTCTTGTGTCTAATTTAAAAAAACTCGATTTCTCCGGTCATTTACCATTATTGACATGGCTATCACCATTCTTCGTTCTTCGTATCACTGCGACATTAAAATATGGAATATATAGGCTTATCGATGATATTGGCGCGGATAATGCTCTAGATCGCAGAAAGCGTTTTCTCGATTTATTCCGGAAAATTGGAATTTTCCAGAGAGCTGATTAGCTTCGGCCTCAAGCAGTCACGCATTTGACAAATTGACTTATATCGTTAATGTTTTTATTCGTCTGGTTTCTGTTGAGGTATTGGCGATTGCGTATCGATATATCGATGGCCAATGCAGCGTAAAGACATTGATTTTTAACGAACAAGTTGTCCGATGGATAGATAACTCGAGGGAGGAATATGATGTTTAATTGTTTCATATAAGTTGATATAACGCTATAAATAAGTCAATTAAATAAGTTAGTGACAGCGTGCAACTTCCCCCTTACTATGCATAGAGTGGGAATCAGTGAGTGACCCAATGTTTCAATTCCAGCTTCAGTGGCGTAGCCAGGGTTTTTGATTGAGGGGAGCACATCGACAATTTCCGTTAAAAGAGTGTCTGACGAGCGAAAAAAAGGTTTTTGCGCAAACAGTCACATATTCCCTTCGATCATGCTAACCTATCCACAGAAAAAACTCAGCCCAGTCAGAAAAGGGGACCCCGGTACCACCCGCCGTTTATCAAGTTTCCCGAGTACGAACCTGGATGCATGGTTTCTCGGGTTCGTCCTTCGAGGACTTGACGCCATCCAGGAAAATGACAATGAGGACCAAACCAAGAAAGGCAAACACAAGATATGTGCCCATCATCGTTAAAACTCCACTGGAAGCAAGCCGCACTAAAGATATACAGGCAAACACCAGAATCAGTAAATCATAATAATAAATATTTTCTAATAATAATAATAATAATAATAATAATAATAATAATAATAATAATAATAATAATAATAATAATAAACATATAGTAGAGCATCGATTGCTTCTTAAATAATTTATGCGGCGCCATTATAAACCGAAATTTACGGTCAAGGCGATTAATGCAAAATGACATCTACTATTACAAATGACCTCAGTGTCGTATTGATATTACTTCCTGTTGTTGTGAGAATCAACACCAGATGGCTATTTTGTAACAAGTCGGATTTCCAGTGACTACAGTAATGTGCAAAATTCTGGAACCACCCAACAAATTTGCGGGTTTTCAACTGTCGCAGATATCTTCTGAGTACTTAAGATCAATTAAAGAAAAAATTGGCGGGTGGTTGCAGACTTTTGCACACCGCTGTACTTTTTCTGCGCCATTAAAATTCAAACTACCTAATGCGCTACATAATGGTCTCGTTGCCTTGCTTTATGTGCGTACGCGATGAATTTCGTACGTTGTGTGTGTACGCGCGACGCATATATGCATCTCGTCGTTGCTACGATGGCCCAAATGTGTCATAAATTTAAGCCGGGAAATTACGAAATGGCGGAGAGCAAGTTGAAACGGCGGCTAAACGAAGGACCCGGATATTGGTCGGTAAATCGTTTCTCTTCACTAGGTGGCGCTGCAGCATCTACCCTAATCGACTGTGCGCTCTGTCTCTCTCCTCTGTCTGTCTGACTCTCTCGCTATGCCTCTATGTCTCTCTATCACTCTCTCTCTCTCTCTCTGTCTCTCTATCTATCCATCTACAGTAGGACTTCGTTATGACGTACTTAGCGGAGCTGTACAATTTAGTACACTGTATCTGAGGTACGTTATATCCAGTACGGTAGTCGGTAGCATCACACGGGACCGTACATTGCGGTACGTTATGACCGAGGACACGTTAGAACCGAGTCCGTTATAACGAATTTCTGCTGTATCTATCTGTCTCTGTCTGTCTGTCTGTCTCTTTCTCTCCACACGTACACCAGTCGAGCGACTTCGAAGCGTGTCCTCGATACGATCGATAAGACCCGACCGCTGCCTGGAAGTCGACGTGTGCATCGCTCGGTGGCATCTCAGTAATTGCCTCCCCCTCCCCGAGCAATGGCTGCGTGCATCTGCTGCGGATTTTCCGCGACAAACGGCGTGACTAAGCGCCTGTTGTTCGCCTCGTTTCCATTTGTCCTCGAAATGCACACACACACACACAGATACATTCACACAAACACACTGCCAACAGGTGGTGCGAACAGGTGGCCGACAAGACAACAGCTCTGTTTGTCGAGCAATTGCAAATCTATCTCGAGAAATATTTCTCACCTGTCTGTTGTGGAGCCATCCAAATATTACGTACGAAAAAAGTCATATTTTCATACAACCATTCTCCCTGTTGTACTCCGTGAAATTTTGGACCCCTCCCTTATGCGCGCGTACTAGTTATCTTATCATATACTACTACTACTACTACTACTACTACTACTACTACTACTACTACTACTACTACTACTACTATTACTACTGCTGCTGCTGCTGTTACTATATGGTGGCGCAAAAAACCGGACTATATTAAATGTCAATCATAATGTGACTAGTCCGGTTTTTGTGCCACCCTGTACTACTACCAATAATATAAAGTCCTTCCCGAGTTCTCAAGGCTCATGTGGTGGCGCTGATCTCATGAAGGGCGCCACAAGCCAAATATTGGGTGGGCCAACATAGCCTGTTTGAAATTAGACAATGCAGGGACTAGTGCTACAGTAGGCTATAGATATGCAAAAATTCAGAAGAGTGATTAAAGGAATTAAAACCACATATTTTTATGTCCCCATCTTTGCTGTGTCAAATCGTACTAGAATTGTCAATATATTCTGTCTCAATTTTTTTCTAGAGCTTTCGAAGTGCCACGAAAAATAATGAGCCATTTGAAAAGACACTATACAAAGTCTTTCAGACTATAGATATGCAAAAATTCAGAAGAGTGATGAAACGAATTAAAACCATGGAGGGCGCCACAAGCCAGATATTGGGTGGGCCAACATGGCCAATATTTCAGAGTCAAGACAGCGCAGTGAGAAATTCTTGCCGTTATGATCAATCGATCATTGAAAAAACACAGTTGCATGGTTCTATAAATATAATAATTTTGAATGGTCTTCAACATCTGTGACATCTCTTTTATATATTTGGCAATATTAGGCCAATATATTGGGGATTTGGGGCTATTAGTTCCACAAAACATTGTACAGTAATTTGCCAATTGAAATATGGTGGGCCAAACACATTGTGACCCATTGGGCCTAAATATTGGGTGGGCCATGGCCAACCTGGCCCACCCTGTTGCGCCCCCATGGCTGATCTCCGTTTCCAGGGCCCTCAGCCAGGCGACTGGTGCAATTTACATGATATGGGACCAGTGTTCTCGTGCAAAGCGCCTGTTTTCTCCGCGGATTAAACCTCTACACAGTTGCCATCGCCATCTGGCGAAAGAAGACTGAGTCTACCTTAGGGCTCCTGCGGCTTTCGAACCCGCGACCTTCTGCTCCATCGTCCAACGTTGTTACCACTCTGCTGACTTCCGACCAGATAATATATAAGGATAATGATTACAATTGAATTTCGTAATGGCGCAGATTATATTGTAATCGTTTCTCTCATCACCTGTCGAAGATTCAGTGAAATTCCAGGTGTAGGGAATTGTCTCGTGGCACGCATCGTAGATTCCGCACTTGGCACCTGGGTCGACGAACTCCTCGTCTATTACGTCCATCGGGTCGCGTCGACCCTTCGGTTCGTTCGCGAGAACCAGCGACGACACGAGATTGCCCCACACGTGAGACGTCTGAAAACAGGTCAAGAAGACGGCGTTGAACAGGTACAGGGTCCGGTGACCCGCCTCCGACCCCGACCCGGACGCGCGCTCGTAGTCGGCCACCAGGTGGCGCATGTACGCCACCTGGGCGCTCCAGGCAAGGCTCTGGCCAACCCCCACCCCGACAGAGGTCGGGACGAGGGTGTAGAAGTGCGGACAGCAGTTGGCGCCCATCCAGAAGAGGTATGACGTCATGCCGACCACGGCCGTCCACTTCGACCCGAGTCGCGCGACGACCGCCGGCGCGAACGGTGACGTCACGAACATGGCGCAGTGCAGTGACGTCATCGCTATGACCCCGAGCCGATCGGCGGCGTTGAGACTAGACTGGACGTTCTGTAGGGCGCGGAAGGCGGTCAGCACGAGGACGAAGCTGACCGACAACACGAGGAGGTTCTTCGTGTACCTCCTCCGCGAGACCGCAGAATCTGCCGCGTCGATTTCCGGTCGCGGTTGCGGACAGCCGTCGACGACATCCGGAACCGCGTGGTTCCCCGTCTGGGCCGGAACTTCCGGAACGTCCGGATCCTCTGGGTCGTCCTCGATGTCGTCCGGTCTTTGTCCGGTGGCGGCGCGGTAGCTCTCCTTGCGTTTCTTGCTTGCCCCGCCGCCGCCGGTGGCGTCCAACTCCCCCGGATCGGCGGCGGCGGCAGACGGGTGCTTGGTGGCGTGCCGGTAACTCTCGTTGCGCTGGCGGGCGATCTGGGTGGCGAAGACGTAGCTGGGCCGGCGGGGACGGTAGAGGGAGAAGTCGAAGCTGATGCTGCCGCTGAGGTCCCACGGAGACAGGGACATGTCTCTTCTATGACCCGGATGCAGAGAAAGAGACACCGAATATACCTCCGACGCTTTCAAGAGAAAGACATGGTCCCCGCAGATTTATCTGCAAATAACATCAAGATATTTGGCATCAGTGGGAGGGAATGGCAGAGATGTCGATGGGTTGGGTTAACCCATGTGTTGTGTTTGGTCATGGCGGATTTAGAGCTTAATATTTGGGTAGGCTAGCATGGGGGTCTGGGGTGCCATCCAGCACGCGTGCCAAGACAAACAAACAAACAAGACAAACAAACAAGACAAACAAACAAATAGGCTGGCAGACAGACAGACAGACAGGCAGTTCGAGAGCCCCGTATGTAAACCACGCACCGAATTCATTTCTCTCTTGTTTCGCAGGAAAATCAAAACCCCGCGTCTTTCCCAGTCTGTGTCCCGAGTCTTCCGACGCCCCTGGGACGCCCCCCCCCTACCCCGTCGTTCGCTCCCTCCGAAATACCGCCGTTATTATGCTGTTCTCTGCAGCGGCTGCGGCGTGGGGCGGGGGTGCGCTTAGAAGACGGACGCGTCGAAATGGCGTTTGCGTGACAGGCATTCCAGCGGAAGTGATACGCAGATGACCTTATCTCTTTCGACTTTCCGCGGGAAATCTCACTCTCCGCGTATATATATATATATATATATATATATATATATATATGTATATATATATATATATGTATATATATACGTGTCTTTCTGTGGCTGCATGTCACATTGCCTATATGCGTCTGCATGCAGCTGTGTCTCCGTGACTGTCTGTCTATACAGTGGGACTTCGTTATGACGTACTCAGCGGATCTGTACAATTTGGTATAGCCTACGCTATATCCGAGTATACGGTTATATTCACATTCCAAAACCATCCAATACGGTTGCGCATGACGCGGGAACGTACATGGCGGTACGTTATGACCAAGTACACGTTATAGAACCAAATCAGTTATAACGAAGTTCTGCTGTATCTATCTATCTCTCTCTGTCTGTCTGTCTGTCTGTCTGTCTCTACTGGATCTATCTGTCTGGCTGTATTTTATCTGTATGTATGTATGTATGTATGTATGTATGTATGTATGTATGTATGTATGTATGTATGTATGTATGTATGTGTATCTAACTATTAGCACATTTGCTACTTTGCGAATATTTGCGCTATCGAAATGTTCTTATAATAATAATAATAAAAAAAAAAAAAATAATAATAATAATAATAATAATAATAATAATAATAATAATAATAATAATAATAATAACGAACCATAATAAAATAATAATATCTAGAGTTTATAGAAATTTCTATCAACCTTCCTATCCACTACCTATACGTTTTGTCTGTCTGTCTGTCTGTCTGTCTGTATGTATGTATGTATGTATGTATGTATGTATGTTTGTCTATCTGTATGTCTAGCGTTTCTGAATCTTGCGACTTAATCTGGTTTGAAGTTTTGGGAACAGATCGTGACTCGTTTCCTTTACTCGGCGTCTAGGGCCTATATCTGCGAATATTTTTCTCTCTCCGCGGACATCTCAGGGGGCGGCAGCGAATGCGATGATATATTATATCGACCGAGAACACAGCTGAGTCGAGCTGACCTCCGTCAATATGGAAAGTCTCCGGTCGATGTTCTTACCATCTCGATCTGGGCGTTGGGGTGTGGGGTGGAGGGGTGTTGAATATGCGAGGTCAATTCCCTTCTGTTAATCGAGAAAAGTCAACGCATATCCGATATAGTTGTGCTGCATGCTCTGGTCTATGATGATGTGCCCCTCAAAGTCAGTTTTCTCAGTTTCTCCTTTTCTTTCTACGCTTTGTTAGCAAGATCGCAGAGTTTTAGGCGCCCGGTTCAAGCAATTTTCCGCTCCTCTTTTTGAAAAATCGATCATAAACTTTTGTAGCGCCATTCTAATGATGTGTATAACAATTCACTGCCAAATTTTAGAACAGGCTTGCCCACAATAGACTGTCATCCGACCTGATATATATATATATATATATATATATATATATATATATATTCTGGAATTGACCCGGATCTTGAATGATTTTGATTAGTTGTGTCATCGGCTCATGCTTCAATATTTATATTATAAAGTGGCGCTATAGAAGTTTAAGATTAGATTAAAATGAATTATGGAACATTAGTGGCTAAGAGTGAAATTCGTTGCTAGAAATCATCATGTCCACGATATTTCTCCAATTACCATGGCGCTATATAAATTATTTATCTACCGCGTATGCCATGAACTATGATCACTTCATGGAGGGCGCCACAAGCCAAAAATTGGCTGGGCCAACGTTTGAAACGACACTATACAAAGTCCTTCAGAAATCTATTCTCAGTCAAATGTTTAAAAATCAATCGAGAGGTAAGATGTGGCTTAAGAGAGCTGGTTTCTTTTATAGACCACAGAAATATTATAAAATTCATACCCTGTTTGAAATTGGACAATGCAAGGACTAGTGCTACAGTTGGCTATAGATATGCAAACATTCAGAAGAGTGATGAAACGAATTAAAACCACATATTCTTGTGTGCCCATCTTTGTGGTGTCAAACCGTACTAGAATTGTCATCATATTCTGTCTAATTTTTTTCTAGAAGAAGAAGAAGAGAAGAAGCCATTTGAAATGACACTATACAAAGTCTTTCAGAAATCTATTCTCTGTCAAATGTCTACAAAATCAATCGAGAGATAAGATGGCGCTTAAGAGAGCTGGTTTCTTCTATTACAGGCCTTATAGACCACAGAAATATTATAAAATCGATACCCTGTTTGAAATTGGACAGTGCTAGTGCTACAGTAGGCTATAGATATGCAAAAATTCAGAAGAGTGATGACGCGAATTAAAAACCATCACTTAAATGAACCAATTAGAGGCACACACACATACACATACACACATGGCTCCGTAATGTATAAAAGTGCGACTTCAAATTGCCCCAATCACATTATACCCCTCCTTTCCCCCTCCCATCAAATTCCTGGCTACGCCCCTGGTGATAGCATGGAAAAGGGCAGAGGCGTGCACTGCCATTGGGCTTCTAAGCTCCTTCCACTTTTTAAGAGCCTGTCAGAGGGAAGGAGGAAGATATCGGGTTTGGACGCCCCACTTTTCATCTAGGTGCAAACAGATAGCAGGGAAGCAACCTTAAACTGTAATGCCGTTCGATGTGTTATTCTACCACACGTCTTCCCTTGCTCCTGGGTTCTCTCTGTTTTCGCCCCCCTCCGTCTCCGTCTCTGCTGGTTCCCTGCGTTCCAACCCTCTCGGCGTTCGCTCGACGGACGTCTTCCGTCTTCGACGACTGCTCGCCAGGGAACCAGCGTATTGATGAAAAAGTACAGCGACATCTGGCGTCGCAACGAAAAACGAAATCAAACAAGAAGCCATCGTTAATATTAATGAGGTGTTTTTTCGGCTCTTGCACTGTCCACGCCCTCTCCTCTCGACCTCCTCCTCCTCTCTTCCCTCTTCCTACCGGGTCTCCCTAACCCAGAAATGTCAATGGGTCCAGTTTTTAGAACCCAATCCAACCCAATCCATCAAATTTCCAACCAAACCCAACCCATGCTGATAATTGGTTTACTACTTTACTTGACCAAACCCATCGTAAAACTGCAATTTTTTAAACCATGACTTATTTTCTGACCCAACCCAACCCAACCCATGGGTTAACCCAACCCATGGACATCTTTGCCCTAACCCCCACTCCACCCACCCAGTCTGAGGCAGTCTCCCAGATTCATGTTTATCTACTACTGCTGCTGCTGCTGCTGATGTTGCTGCCATGGTCAATGTGTTCCGTATCTGATGATTCTCTGCCAGAGCATTATTTCGCAACGAACCCCAAATATGTTTCTAAATATATGGCGCCGCATTCTTTTAGTGTTAGAGTGGTTGATGGATGGAATGAATTGGATGAGAGGGCTAGTAGTGGATGTTAGCGTAAATGCTATTAAAATAAACCTAAGTACTACCGGGTACTAGACTAGTCATGTCGTACTGTACTGCTATTAGAGTGTTATTATTATTAGACCATAATGTTAATAAATTGGATGGGTGGAACATAGTGGTTCTCTCTCTCTCTCTCTCTCTCTCTCTCTCTCACTCACACACACACACACACACACAGGGGCAGATCCTACTGAACCACTCTAAACGCTATTGTTATTATTATAACTGTTTTCCAGATTAAGAAATGAATGAATGACTCTGGGTTCCTATACAGAGATCCAGGTTCCTATATCAGCAAAGTTCTTTTTTCTGTCAGAAAACAGACAGAAAAAATAATTTCAGAATGAAATTTAGGAAATAGTATGCTTTTGATATACTGACGGTTGCTTATATAGCCTGTCAATCAAACTGGAATGCTCGAACCAGCTGCGAATTTAGCAGACGACGACCGCAGTCAATTGCTGGCTGCTGGTTACTCCTAATGCTCCTAATCGAATTCCTAATCGTCCTAATCGGAAAACCTCGGTCGGAAATTGTGAGTTTAAACAGAACGGGTCTAGAATGGGAAAGAAAACTAAAGTCAAATTAATTTCAACCCTAATATATCTCTCCCTCTTCCGTTCTCTCCCTCTTCCTCCTCTCTCCCTCTTTCTCTCTCTCTCTCTCCCTTCTCCTCTCTCTCTCCCTCTTCAAGACTCTTATCTTCTCTTGTTTCCTCTCACTCACACACCCACTTACTCACTCACTCACACACTCACTCCCTCCTTCCCTCCCTCCATCCACTCTCTATCGATCTATCTATCTATCTATCTATCTATCTATCTATCTCTATCTATCTATCTATCTATTTAAAAACCCTCTCTAAAAATGTTTTACGCGTCTTTGGGGACAAGCCCCTCAGTTGATAATCCGTATGATTGTTCATTTTGTGGATAAAAGCATGAAATTTTGAACATTGAATAATTTAGTAACATTCTGTCCAGAGGCATTCAAGTAAACTTAAGGGTTCAGGGTGCCACAATGAAAGGGCTAGGAAGATTATCAAAAGTTCATCTTGTTCTCTCTAGTTTTATATCAAAAGTGCTTGGCATTCAGTTTTGCCTGTGGTATTCCTCTCCGTAAATTGGACATTTTAAAGGACATTTTTAACCTACAGTGAATGGTATTGGCAGACGGTTGAATGGTTTGCACTTTTGACAGAGAAGCACAAGAGCGCCTGCTAATCAAGATTTTTCAAAAATTAGGCCACTATCTCTTGTAGATCAAAAGTGCTCCCCTCCATCCATTTTAAAGGACATTTTATCTATTGCTATCTATTGCTCATATCTTATTATGCCATTTTCATATCTATTTTATTCAAAAACCCCTTGATTTGATGCGGAATTACCCTTTTCGTATTTTTAGTTTCAGTAAAAGCGACAAAATGATAATTTTTGTTTCCATAAGCATTATTAAAAATTGTTTATTTGGCACTGTATGGATTTTCATTTGTCTACGTACTGCAGATCAAGCAAATTATCAAGAAAATTTATGGTGCCAAATTGCATGGTAAGAGATAACAAAAACTTGTGCATCCTTTGGGGAAATTGTTCAGGCCATGTACCTATAACTTTGCCAAGTGGCATGCTTTTATCCAGAAGTGAACGATTCTTGGCTTTTATGGACTTTAGCCACTGAACTACCCTGGCTATAGACGGTAAAAAGTAGAGGTGATGACGTTTTTTTGCTTGTCAGGATTTTTCCAAAGTTGGTCACGGTCAAAACCAAAAACCAAACCCCCTTCCGAAAATCCTGGCTACGCCACTGCCGGTGTGCTGCCATAAAGTGTCCTACCCGAAAGATGTCCGGCGGACACTTTTGCAACCACAAAGTGTCCGGCGGACGGTTTATGGTGCCATCTAATGTACCCAGAAAATGTCCGGGGTGCCCCAAAAAATTCAACGTTAAAGGAACAATGTTGGCTGGCATGACATGAATAGGTTTTGAGTAGCAGCTTTTTGGCCTCGATGTTTGAACATTTGATTATTGAAAGAATTTTTTTTCAAATGTTTACCCTATTGCATTGTTCTTGGTCAATCGGAATCAACATTTTGAACCGCTGTACAAGTCAGAACTGTTTCCGTTTTTAAAATTTTGTTTTGAACATAACTTTGCTTTGAATATAATAAAGGTTATATTTTCATTATTTTACCCCTCTGTTTAGCGCACATCTATAGATATATCTATAGCGTATGTTTTCATAGCTTATTCCTCTGTTTAGCATGACTCACTAGACTGACTATGATCAATAATTATATAAAAATAATCACATCAATCAAATCTATTTCATGTTCAATTTTACACGGACAGAATATTGCAAGTAAATTGCCCCGGACACTTTTTCGCCGGGTCGGACACTTTGTGGCTGCAAGAAAGTGTCCGGCCGGACACTTTATGGCAGCGGACACTTTATGGCATCACACCGGCATGAGTTGCGTTGTGTTGGAGATTTGAAGGGTTGGGGGTGGGTTCTAAGAAAATGGACCCATGGACATCTCTGTAATGTATACATATGCCTAGATGTGTGTGTGTGTGTGTGTGTGTGTGTTGCTGTGCAACAGATAGAGGAATTACAGTATTGATTACAAATGGAAAAAGAACTTCTATTCTGTGCATGAGTGCAGCCATAATAGGCTAATACGTTTTCGTAGAAAAAAATCTGTTAAAATTCTAGCGCCAGAACTTTCAAGATGTCGTCAGACAAAGGAACATTTCTTTGTGGAGGTTAATCCCCAGTTAATGAACATGTTTGTAGACAGGGTTTAATCTAGGCCATTTTCGGGGGGGGAATTGCCCTTTCCCACGGAAATTTCAAATTCCCTCCGGAAATTTTGGCATACTACATCAACTAACAGCAGCCCACTAGCAGAATTCCCCCCGGTTTTGTCAGTTTCCCCCGGCTTTGTCAGTTCCCTCTTCTCCGGAATCCAGGAGTCTAGATTAAACACTGTATGTAGGCCAGTTCCTATTTGGTTCGCATAAGATCTCTATGCGTCTGTTTTCCATTATCTATGATGTTTAGCGCCAGTGGCACGACAGAGGGGGCGGTAAGAAAATTAGACAAGCAGATTAGCAAATTTAGATTGAATATCTGTAGATGGTTCAGGTCCGGGCTCTTATGATGAAAAATCGATTCTATGCACAGGAAATCTAAGTGTTTGTAAAATTATAAAAGTCCAGAATCTAGAATACTGTAGATCGCTCATTATTGCAACTTTCGCTATTATTATTATTATTATTATTATTATTATTATTATTATTATTATTATTATTATTATTATTCTTTCTTTCTTTCTTTATTTGAACGTCAATAAATTTTTGAAATTTTTAAACTACGTTACATCAAATATTGAGGCTTCGTGGGCCATTCCATAAGACGAGGCGGACCAAAAGTGGCCCGCGGGCCACGGTTTGCGAGCATCTGCTCTAACAACGGCACCGTAATGGATTCAGAATGCAGTTAAGAGTAAGCCATTTCGAAATCATGAAATCCGTCGAGTCGTGACACGAGTTTTACCTGTAACGAGAGACTGGTCTTGCTCCTGTGACGTCAGAACGGACTCACGAGTCGCTTAGCGAGGAGCATCGTATAGTAATTAATACACTGGGTGTTATTCTTCCAAGCCAACCGACAAGGAAGACCGATGGGCATGCTACACCGTACGCAGCCCCGTTGCGGTTTTCCCTTATCGAGCAGGCGATTCGCATATATAGCCTAGTCACCGACCGCTTCAGACTCCGTGCGTTTCTCCCTTCCAGTGCTTTTCCCCCACCCCGGCCATCTTCCAGTCCCGGAATCTTCCGTCCCTGCGGCCGGGGGCGCTCTCGGCACGGCCGGGCAGGCGTCACGTGATCGGCCGGATGGGGGCAATGCGCACGGGATGCGAGAACACCGTGTGTGTGTGTGTGTGCGTGTGTCGATGATATGCAAATGCTTTTAGTGGAACGAGGATCGAGAAATTCAAGGCACTGAACGCGTTGTCTTGCGTGTGTGCCTGTGTGACTGTGTCCTCGGTGGATGAAAACATTGGTCCCGGACCTGATTAAGATGCTGAGGAGGAAGGCGGTCAATGGTGTACATTGACGTAGCCACTGGAGCCTCCCCCCCGATTCTGCCCGGGACTGGTCGTGCGATTTGCGCCCAGTAGGGTACATAGGGGGTCGGGTGGGGGCAGTGGCCGGGCATTCACGCCAAATAAGGGCGTCCAAATCGCTTCAGACGATCTTTTTTGCTCGTCAACAGGTCATCATCATCATCATCACACTCCATAGTCCATAAGGACCGTCGGAGCCAACGGTGTAAGAGTGCTCGCCCATGGCCCTTTCCTTTCTTTGGCCATGTGTATCGCATTTTGGGTGGTGTCAAGTCCAGTCCATTCAAGAATTCACGCCTTCTCTTTGGTCTTCCTCTTTTTCTCAAATCACTAATTATTCTGTCATCCCTCATTCTGGCGTCCAAATATCGATAATTTTCTTTCTTTGATCTTCTCCACAACAGACGATCTTTTTTGCTCGTCAACAGGTAACCAGAGTTATTTCTAGGACTATCAATTTGGGGGGGGGGTGTTGGTAAATTCTGGGGTCCCTGTCAAAAAATTCTGACAAGCAAGACAGTTCATCCCATAGATGAAATTGGGGGTGTTGGGGGTGTCGATCTCAAATTGGGGAGGGGGTATTGGGATGTAAAAATATCCCTGCACGTAATCGAGGTGGCGAGGGGTCATCCAAATTAAATTCCAAATAAAATGTGGTCCCGGGGGTCCGCCACTCTTGGCACGCCACTGTCCCAGTCGTGTATCGCTACAAATTTCCGGACCACCATGCAAACAAATGTGAGTAGCTTTGGCTTACGATATTATTTAGTTCGAACGCCATTCGTTAGGCGACGACACCATACGTACTATCAGGCGCCACCTGGCGAGTATACTGTGTTTTATCGTATCGTAAAGTTTCCTTCATCCTTCGTAAAAATTCTTTTCTACGCGGTAGAAGCAGACCCGGTGTAGCATATTATAATGACTCAATAATAACCCCCCTCTCATTATTATATATATAATAAAGACTCCACGTTTATTATATATATAATAATAACTCTCTCTATATTATAATAACTCCTCTGTAGGCCTAAAAATGAACAAAATAACCCCAATTTATAAAAATGTCTCTAAAATGGTTATATAAAATTATAGACCCATTTCCAATCTCAGTTTTCCTAAAATTCCTGAAAAATGCTTACTTTGTTAAACTACTTAGATGCATTTAATATGCTATTCACTGATCAATATGGTTTCAGCCTTATTTATCCACTTAAATGCCAATAATGAATTTAATTGATACCAAAACAACAAATTTTGAATCTCACAAGCAAGCACTCTCTTGAAACAATCCTCGATATAAAAAAAAATTGTTGTTCTAGACCATGGTATCTCAGCTGGCTTCTGAAAAACTAAGGGAGTTATTATAATATAGAGAGAGTTATTGTTATATATATAATAATGATGGGGGGAGTCATTATTATATATATATATATATATATATAATGAGGGGGAGTTATTATTATATGGGAGTCATTATAATATACTATACCGGCGCGTGAACAGGGGCCCTCTGCAATTTTTGAGAGCCCAACGTTTTTGAAATGTCTTGACGAGCAAAAAATGGTCATCCGCCCTCTACTGAAATAGGCAGCAATTGATTGCTACTAAAATATATTTCTTAATTTCTTATGACAATGGCATTTTTTCTATGTCGTTTTGCCTATAGGCCTCTAGTCGCTTAGGCCTATAACTTTTGATATCATGGAAAGAGCGACTAAATATTTGAGTTATATATGGTCCAGAGGGCTAGCACCCTCTACTGAAATAGGCAGAAATTGATTGCTATTAAAATATATTTCTTATGACAATGGCATTTTTTCTATGTCTTTTGAGGCCTCTAGTCGCTTAGGCCTATAACTTTTGATATCTTGGATGGAGCGACTAAATATTTGAGTTATATATGGTCCAGAGGGCTAGCACCCTCTACTGAAATAGGCAGAAATTGATTGCTATTAAAATATATTTCTTATGACAATGGCATTTTTTCTATGTCGTTTTGCCTATAGGCCTCTAGTCGCTTAGGCCTCTAACTTTTGATATCATGGCCTACTAAATATTTGAGTTGACATATATGGTCCAGAGGGCGATATCATGGAAAGAGCGACTAAATTAAAATGATTTATGATAATGGGATTTTTTTCTAAGTCGTTTTGCCTATGGACCTATAGCGCCCTCTAACTTGAATCTTGGGAGAAGTTGAATTGAGCTATTAAAATATAATTTCTTAATTTCTTTTCTTAATTTCTTATGACAATGGCATTTATTCTATGTCGTTTTGCCTATGGACCTCTAGTTGCTTAGGCCTATAACTTTCGATATCATGGAAAGAGCGACTAAATCTTTGAGTTATGTGGTTCATAGGGCTAGTACCCTTTTTGAATTTGGTATAAATTGACCTATTAAAATATATTTCTTAATTTCTTAACCAAGACCTATGTCGACTTGGACCACTTTGCTTAGGCTATAACTCAGAAAGAGCTAAATTTGAGTTAAATACATAAAGACGCCTCTATTTATGTCTCAAGGCTAAATGTTAAATACATAAAGACGCCTCTATTTATGTCTCAAGTGCAAAAATTTCATGTTAATCCATTAACCCGTTTGAGCGCCTTTCACAGCGTTTCAACATATATATATATATATATATATATATATATATATATATATATATATATATATATATATATATACTACATTTCACATGCCCGCTAATTGCGTTATTACGAAGTTCAACTGTATTGCGGGCTTCTGTATAGTTTAAAATCTTGGCAGGATATATCATGACCGCGGTCGAGATACTATATCCGATCGCATTAAGAGATACCAAAGGTGAACAGTCGTCAATGCCGAGAACACGAGTTTGAGAGGACGCACTTGAGTTGCAGTGTTTTGAGTTTAATAGGTTTGGCAAACTTGATCTCATGTACATCAACACGCTCTCTTCAACTCAAAGATATATGGACGGTTGCAGTCAACATGAGCTCTGAGTCACGTGTTCAATGTTACCCTCCTAACCTTCCATTTACCTCACCCCACCCACTCACTCACTCACCCCATGCAACATCATCTTATTCTGGTTTTTCCGACTCTTTCCCTCGCCAAGATTCGCTTCATACAATTTATATATTTTGTATACTATTAGGTATACTATTTACTAACACTCTCAGGAATAAACTAATATATATATATATATATATATATATATATATATATATATTTATATTTATAAATGTCACGATTACATATAGTATATATATACGTCTGCCTTTATCCTACAATGTAATATTTGATTGAGTGTGACATTCTGGATTGTATCGCCATATATTGTATATATTGCGTTTGGTTTCCATTGTGCACAGAGAAAAATTTGTGTAACGTTACGATGAATTTAAGTATTTTATTTATTTATATTTATTACGATCAAATGATTACATATAAATCAGAAAATAGCAGTGAGAAGAATTAATAATCAATAATAAATAAGCCTGAGGTCCTATAGAAATAACACATAGATGATAATTGCAAAGAAACAAGTATTCTGTTAAAACGTTAAGGAAGGGGGAGCAATATTAGGATAGTGAGTTTAGCAATGTAAAATATTTTTTGCAGGCAACGCAATATTAATATATTAAATATAACCCTGAGTGTGAAATTCTGCTTTGTTATATTGCTTTGTACTTTTGTATATTTGTATCCACTATTCCACTTTAAAACAATTTGTGTTTTACACTGTGGTGTCAACTTTACACAATGTTAATGTAACCCTTTTCGTTAACTTACACCAAGTTTTCCCTGAGGTTACACCAAAGCATGGTGTCAACTTTACACCTGGTTCGAATTTTGAGTACACCATCGGAAAACACCAAGCGATGGTGAACAGGGCTAAAAAGTCTTGGTTGAACGTTAAACTAGAAATAAACTAGGACAAATTGACAGGGCTAAAAGAGGAATTGATGAAACTAGAAATAACAGGACAGACAGAGTCAGACAGACAGGACCAATTGGTATGTTGGTTCGTCGTAGTATCACTAGTAGTAGTAGTTGGAACACTCGACGTAAAGATGGGATTACGATTGCTAAAATGGCGCTATAGAATTTTTTTAGTTAGGTAGTTAGTTAGGTTTAAGATAGCGATGATTTTATAGGCCCTATGACTACGATGACGTTAGCGAGAAAGAGAGGTGAAGAGACACACAGAGACTGAGAGACAGACAGACTGAGACAGAGAGAGGAAGAGCGAGAGAAAGAGAGGAATGGAGAAACACATAAACAGACAGACAGGCAGACGGACGGACAGAGACGGGGGGATGGGGATGGGGTACTGCATTGCCGGCGTACAGTGCGGCGTAAGAGAGCCTGCTTGACGAGCATCGCTCGCTGCGTGAGAGGAATTCCTGATCAGTCTTTCGTCCGGTTAGCAACGCCGTCGACCCGTCAATCAATTCCCCGTCGACCAATGGGACTCGACGGCGAAGGCGTGGCCTCGGCGGCCCTCTGGCGGTCGGATAAATGGAGTTTATTGCGGCCCTTCTTCTTCTTCTTCTTCTTCTTCTTCTTCTTCTTCTTCTTCTTCTTCGTTTTGCAATTCTGATAAGTGCGTGGATATCCGTAAAGAGTGCCGATAGCGTATTATATTATGGCGGTCACCGCAGCCACCATCGCCGCCGCCTCATTGGATCCGTATTTAAGTTCCTGTTATGGTACCTCGCCATCTGGCGACGTGAACGGAATAACTAACATGCACCTGCTCGGACAGGCTTACAACAACAACAACAACAACAACAACAACAACAACAATCTTCATCATACATCGTCTTCGTCGTCGCAGCACCATGCCAACCAACTCCAGGGCATTCATCATCATCATCATCATCAGCAGCAGCAGCAGCCGGATGAGGTTAAGTACATCCAGGATCAGTATCCTGTATCCGGTAACTACTACGCCCGCGTTCACAGCCAGTGGCTTCAGGGTCTTTCGTACGCCGGGTCGATGGGAACGTGGAAGAACCCGGATATGGTTCCGGGGGGCATCGAGTCCACCCAGACCGCATCCGACTCTGCCCCGCTCCACCACCGAGGACTGCACAACAACAGCGCCCTCTGGTCGGCGTCGTCGTCGTCGTCATCGTCAGCCCAGCAGCAACCGGTCACGCATCAGTTGCCACCGACCGGAAGTGATGCCGGTGGTGGTGGATACATGATCAACGTCGGCGGCGGGGGCGGGGGCGGCGGTGCAGGGGCGTACCCGTCCCCGGATCACTGCTGGCGGTCGGCGCTGAACCCGGACGACGCCCTGGACACCTCGGGCGACGTCCAATCGGACGACGACGACGACACCCCGTCGTCCGATGACCTGGAACAGTTCGCCAAACAGTTTAAACAGCGCCGCATAAAGCTCGGCTTCACCCAGGCGACGTCGGTCTGGCCCTCGGGACCCTCTACGGGAACGTCTTCTCGCAGACCACGATCTGCCGCTTCGAGGCCCTTCAGCTCAGCTTCAAGAACATGTGCAAGCTGAAACCGCTGCTCCAGAAATGGCTCGAAGAGGCCGACTCGACCAGCGGGTCCCCCACGAGCATCGACAAGATCGCCGCCCAGGGACGCAAACGGAAGAAGCGGACGAGCATCGAGGTGACGGTCAAGGGCGCCCTGGAGACGCACTTCCTCAAGCAGCCGAAACCGGCCGCACCGGACATCGTCCGGCTGTCCGACGAACTCCAGCTGGAAAAGGAAGTGGTGCGCGTCTGGTTCTGCAATCGGCGGCAGAAGGAGAAGCGCATGACGCCCGCCGGACCCCTCGGTCCCAACGGCGAGCCCCTCGTCGGGGGAGGGGGCGGCGGCTGCCGGTCGGACGGCGACAGTCCCGTGCATTCCGGGGGCGAATTACTCAACGGATCCGTCCAGTCGGACAGTCCCCTGACTGCGACGGCGTCCCCGCCGCTCTACAACGGGACTCCCGACTGCCTACCGACCCATCCCATGCCCAGCGATCCCACGTCCGCATCCACCATCCACCACACACTGCAGCAGCAGCAGCAGCAGCAGCAGCATGGCCATTCCAGAATGTCCTTATATCCCATCGGCAATATGCCCGTTGTTCAGCACACGGCAATAGCTGCGGCGAACATGGCCATTGCGCTGAACCAACATCAGTTTCAATTCTCTCAGAACAACTAACTAACCACATATATATATATATATACATATATGTATATATATATGCACTTACATATATATGTGTGTATATATGCCAGCTGTCATATATTATACTAAATACAGTGGTGTGGCAAAAGTTTCGAAACACTTTCTCATTTTGCAATTAATTCCGAAATTACTTTGATTTACGGTGCATGTCGATTTAGGAAAGCTATATAGAGAGAGCGCACGAGAGAGAGAGAGAGAGAGAGAGAGAGAGAGAGAGAGACAGACAGACAGACAGACAGACAGACAGACAGAGACAGAGACAGAGACAGAGAGGGAGAGAAGAAATAGAATAATAGAACGAAATAAATTGTAAAAAATAGAAAAGAACTAGAAATAGAATATAGAAGAAAAGAGAAAGTGAGTCCATTCTTTTGCACACCACGGTATATATATATATATATATATATATGCATATATATATATGCATATATATGATGTTATGTATCTCGTACAAAGCAACAGGGAAACTAAGATCTGAACCATTTTGGATTACGGGCCTATCATGTATCATGTATAGGCCTATACCAGCGAATGCAATCCAGCGGGGATATAATATTGTCGTCGGATTTTTGCTGACCTCTCGAGTGAATGACCTTCTTACGACCCGGAAGTCACGTTCCGTTTGTCACGTGACCCGCATCGTCGTCTGCGGAAAGCGTATTGCGATGATTTAACGCAAATAGCGCTAGATAAATGTCGGATCGAAGACGATAGTGACGTCATCGCTTGCTTCAGGAGAAACGATCTTTATGCCTAGATATAATCAACACTCGTTTACCTCCTTGCGTAATAACGGTAATTGCGTAATTGGTAATGTAATATTTAATACGTAACGTCGCCATTGCTTGTAAGCACCCAAAATCAATGCATGTAAATGCATGTTTTAGCATATGTGGATATATATATATATGTATATATATATATATATATATATATATGAGTTTATTCTTCTGGATTTATATGTATATTTGGAAATGTCTATAGTAAATGAATTAGAAAATGGGCTGCAAACTTTTCAAGCAGTTCAGAGCATATATAATTAAATAATATATAATTTTTTTTCAATTTTCTTCGGTATATATTTTCTGTTCCAAATATGTAATATCATGCACTGTATGAGTGTATGTATGCTTGTTTGTGTGTATGTGTGGAAAAAGCTAGCCTTCTATAGATATTGTAACTTCACTGCATATATGAAAGGTGAGAGAGAAACTCAATAATGTTTACACGTACCTGAAATACATATGCATAGTTTGTGAATAAGTTTGCCTTAATTCTCACCTAAGCTTATTTTGTTCTTGTATAATTAGCTACCAAGCTTGTCATCGTCATGATAACTATATATATATATATATATATATATATATATATATATATATATATATATATATATATATATATATATATATATAAAATGTAGATCTAATGAAAGTATTTTATTTACTGGCTGGTTCACTTTCTCGCCCGTTTTTTGTTGCGAAGTTTCTCAAGCATGCAACCGCCTACAAGCCTATATTAATTATAAATTCAGATCTGTAATTTGCATTTTATACATCTATATATAGTTCTGGACATAACGTATTTTACGTTTCTTTTCGGTTTACTGATTCCGTATCTGTCATTTCCGGAAAGATCACTCTGGTTGTGTCCGCCAATGGGTTGGGTTGGGTTTGGTCAGAAATTTCCATGTTTAAGGTGGGTTGAGTTGACCAGGAAAATGTCATAGTTTACGAAATTGAAATGCAACACGGTGTTTTGAGGGTTTTGTTGGGTCTAGTAACTCTATTAATTAATTTCGCGGGTTTGTTCTGAATATCTGATGGGTTGAGTTGGGTTTAAAAAATGGAGGCCTGTCCATGTTTGATGGATCACACATATCTTTTATACGGATGTGTTTTTTTCCGCCATCATGCTGGTCGCTGTTAGGCCTAAATACTGTAGGCCCTATGCTGTAATTTCATTTTTCACTTACACTGTTTCTATGCATTTCTTTCATATTTGCTGGATAGTTATAGGGTGTCCGGCAACTGCGTACCCATAGGGCATGGAAAAAACAGTGTCTGTTTGTCTCTCTCTCTCTCTCCCGTGCCATTTTCCATCCATTTATATCCGAAAATTGACCATATATGACTCCTTTATACGCTGTCTTATTTGTGTGAAATAAATATCTGTTAACCCCTTAACTGGGCAACTATATTTGTAACTCAATGTAAAATGGACGAGCGTTACTCGGGGCACCCAGTTAAGGGGTTAAGCTGCCGATTTAATATTCTGGCCCGTCCCCAGTGGCGGCTCTAGGATTTGGCAAGTGGGGGTCGTTGGGGTGGCAACTTCTAATCATGTGGGCCAACCATTTGTTGTTTAATGTATGTAGCATTAAGTATAGGGTCCCAACTGGGGGAGGGCACTGGGAGGCCAGGCACTCAATAGGGGGGCACGGGCCCCCCTGACCTCCCGGTGGAGCCGCCACTGCCCGCCCCCCGTTGACATGAGCACTAAATATACTTGGCTTACGCCCCCTAGCTGCTCCTGCCCCACATAGTGATCTGATTTTTGTGTTTATTCCATGTTGAATTCGATGTGCTCTCTATTCACTCATTTCTATTGATCTGTCTTCAAAAACCACCGAATGCGTGTGTGTGTGTGTGTATGTATGTGTGTGTTTGAAAAGTAATCATTAATATACTTGAATATTTTGGATCAAACAAGAATGCTAATATTCGAAGATCTGTTATAATTGCAGATGACAATAATTAGAAGATTTTTTCCTGCGCTGTTTTATCACATATACTCGTTTAAAACGATGTATTTTGAGTATTAAAAATTTTTATATTCAGAAATTGTTGTGTCAATCAAAGGGTATTGTATAGTTTTATGCTATAGTCATGGTTTAGAGCATAGAATGTAATAATCGCTAGAACGAGTGTATGGTGTCTTGGAGTGAAGCCAGTTTTCCTCCATTTTGTTAAGTGTGCTCACATTCCGTAAAGTTTTACCTGTATATATAGTAGAACCGGGTTTCATATATCCGGAGTATAAAGTCATTTGTTTTTTATGGATACCGGGCTTGTATTAGAAGTTTTACAGTAATTTCTCTGGTAAATTAATAACCATCGTATAAAACTTAACAAAGATGGCGGCAAATCAGGCCCGCCCGAAGTGGGGGTGCCGGGGGTGCAGCTGCACACCTTGGAAAGATGATGGTCTGCACCTCCTGTATCCTGAAATACAGGGGATGCAGAGGGGGTGCAGAGGACCTTTTTTGCTTGTCAAGCTTTTTTTTAGGTAAAATTGAGCGTTGATGACCTTTTTTTGCTTGTCAAGGATTTGAAAGAGAAAATTTTAACTTCGGAAAATCTGCACCCCCCCTGACCAAAATTCGTTCCGACGGCCCTGCGGCAAATTGGCTTCAACTTTACGCTGTCTTAACTTGTAGTGAATATTAGTCTGGGCCCGATAGTTTTAGAAGGTACTAACAACACATTTCAGGTGGTTTGGGAGGCTATGTTACCCTGTGTAAAAACTACTATAATTACATTTAATAAGGGACCATCCATATAGTACGTACGCAAAAAGGCATATTTTCAACCCCTCCTCCCCGTTTGCACACCGTACATGCGCAAAATCTCAGAAATCCCACCCTCCCTCCCTCACAGTGCGTACGTACTATATGGATGAACCCCAATCCACAGAGGCGTAGCGAAGGGGACAGGTGGGGTCATATACCCTGGGCGCCGAGGTGAGGGGGCGCCAAAATCGTGTTTTGGGGGGTAAGTTAAACAGTCAAATACATAATAAATAAGAAGAAAGAAGTGCGACGACCATTTTTTTGCTCGTCAGGAGTATAAGGAGAGAGGGGCGCCGAGAGAATGATGTGATGACCTTTTTTCTTTGCTCGTCATCAGTGTTGGGGTCGCCAACGGTACATTTTGCCCCCCCCCCGGGCGCCGGATACCCTCGCTACGCCTCTGCCAATCCAAAATTCTTTTCTCCTTGGTACCACCCTTTTCTCTGGTAAAATATACAGTTGTGACCTATGGTGCTGCTATGCGGTTGTATGCTAATGCAATGAATCGCTCATAATGTAGCGCAAGACTTAAGTCATTTTTCGGAGGGTCGTTTCTAACATTAGTACGCACACATGCAGTCTGTACAGAAGAGATCGACGCTTGATTTTGGAGCGCTGTAGTGTGTAAGTGTCAGGTGATAATGTTTACCTTTTGCGATCCGTGCAGTCAGTTGTTTTCAAGTGGTCTCTCTCTTGTCAGCGTAATACAATTGAAGCAAACATTGCGAATGTTCCAAAGTGGTCGACAGCAAACTCCCATCATGCATCGGCTTCTACACAAAATTTATTCCCCTTCTTTTCGTGAGGCGTACAGGCCTATATACATCGACATACTTAACGCTGTACGCGGCTCATGTGACAGCTGTACGCTCAGATACAGTAGTATTACATTACGATATTGCTATCAGAGATAGCCGTGGGCCCATTTTTTAGAACCCAACCCATCTAACTAACCCATGCCGGTAATCGGGATTCTTAACCCATCCCAACCCACCGTAATACATCACAATTTTTCTAAGGCTTGACTTTCTGATCCAACCCAACCCCCCATAAATAAAAAAAATCTGACCCGACCCAACCCAACCATGGCCATCTCTGATTGCAATACAGCACGGCAGATCAAAGCGAAAAACTAGTGGTTACATTGTTGAAGGCCTTGTTTGAATCTATGACGATACGGTTTGTGTATACTGCATCTATAATAATATTAGCATAATAATAACTTGATTTCAATTGGTTTATGAGGTATTGACCTGTGTGAAAAATCACTCTTAGCATTTTATAGCCCAGGTCTTTTAGATCATTTTTGAATCCGTTGATTGTTTTAACTGTTACCGCCTTTTCGTCCAAACTGTTCCATTTTCGCACCACAATTAATGCGCTAAAAATTGTTCTCCTTGGCTCCACCCTCTTCTTGAAAAATTTGCATTTGTGACCTCTTGTGATGATCATAACTGACGTAAAACCCAGCGAATATCAGGGTCAGGTCGTCTCATTGCTATACAAGAAGCGAATTGCCTTCAAGAGACCTAGAATCTATAGGTTAATGGTAATATATTATTACTAACTAACTAGCTGTTTACCCGTCAAGCATAACCGGATATCTTGTCTGTTTTTCCTACACGTAGGACATGAGGAAGTTCAAGCTATATATTATTACAAACGGTTAGATATTATTATTATTATTATTATTATTATTATTATTATTATTATTATTATTATTATTATAGTACTTATACCACTGCATGCTTAACACCACTGCAGCTATTAGTATTCTTTATCTTTGCAACAGCGTTGTCAACGGGTCGGTTTTCTGAACCAAAACACAACCCAACCCACCAACTTCCCAACCCAACCCATGGCTTAACCCAACCCGCGTGGACAACTCTGCTTTGCCAACCGTTGTTCTATGGAGATTTTTGTGCAGTTTTTGATCGTATATACAGAAACAACGCAGACAGACAGACAGACAGACAGACAGAGGGACAGAGGCGGATAGAGAGCGAAACACGCGGAGCGCACACTGTGCACCGTCGACCGTATCCATCGCGAATGAGTGATCACTCTGGACGCCACGGCCGTGAGTCAAGTCATGCACGCAGTTCCATTTCCGGTACACCGGCTCCACCGGTCCACCCGCCTCTGCCTGTTTCCTTCTCTTCTCTCTGTCTTTGTATCTGTCTGTCTCTCTGTCTCTGTCTGTCTGTCTGCCTTGTCTGTCTGTCTCATATCGACATATCTGTATCTTTCTTTGTCTCTATACATGTGTAATCTTTCTGTCCCTGTCTGTATGTCCGTCTGTCTATCTGTCTGTCTGTCTGTCTCTTTCTCGGCGGAAAACTCACCGGATGCATTAGACCAGCGGCAGATTGTCGCTGTGCAGTATCTCTGTCTGTATCTGTCTGTCTGTCTGTCTGTTTTTCTGTCTGTCTGTATGAATGTTTTTACTCGTTGATGCATACCTTGCAAATATCTCGGCCGCAGTTCGATACATTTGTAGAATATCAAAAAGGTGTAACTGTTCTTTTAACCGTAACATATCAAATTCAAAGTATTTTCTCCTTTTATTTCGATAATATGTTTACACTGGACTACAGACAGTAAAAGCGTATAACAAGAACCACTGCGTCTGCATAAACCATCACTGGTTATAAAGATAAGATTTGATTTAGTAATTATACTAAAATTTCATTTTAAAATATGACTCCCCATCGTTTGTGGGTGAAATTTGTGAGAGCATCGATTGGAATTGTTGTGAATTAGGACAGGTGTAAGAAAAGTGATATTATCATCGTCGTCGTCGTCGTCATCATCATCATCATCATCATCATCATCATCATCATCAAATGTATTTCATGAGTGAATCACAGTCTTGTCAATTACTGTATACATCCTGCATGAATCCTTGTTGGTTGTGGAGTCATCCCATCGATATGTAGATGAGTAAGTAGATCAGCCTCTGTTCTGAATCAGGTCCACCAAAAACCGGATCACGTGAACATTGTAGGCAGTGTGTGTGTGTGTGTGTCTATGTGTCTGTGTGTGTGTGTCTATGTGTTTGTGTGTTTATCTTTAGATGCGGCCGATCTATGAACTGGTTTTGAACTCGATACTTGTTGTTTCTGGGAGCCCGTAAAATGACAGACAGACAGACAAACAGACAGACAGACAGACAGACAGACAGACAGAGTGTGACGAATCCATCGGCTCGCAAAGAGGCACATCCCGACACGGTTTTAAGTTTAGTCGGACGTTCATGTTTCGTCAGCCTCCTTCCGCTCGCCAGGTACGGTCAGCCATCGGGGCCGGGTGCGGCGGTTGGCAGAAAGACCTGCGGACTATACCACTAGTACCGGAAATCGGCGGAATAATTCGATGCGGGGGTGCACGGGGTGCCATTGTCGGCGAACGCATTTATTTTAGCAAAGGGTTTCGAATTTAGAACTTAGGGAGGCAACGCGTATAGGGGTTAGGTTTTCATTTGAATGTTTTATTGGGCGAGGGGGTGGTGTGAGGTGAGGAGGGGGGTTACTACGAGAGTCTCCGTTTAATTTGTCTCACCCACCCCACCCCCACCACCCCACTCGGCCCTTGCGACAAAACCGATATCGATTATATAACGGGCGCTGGATTAGAACTATGTCCGAAGGGGATAGAATTTCACGCGTGGAAAAATCTTTTCGCCCCTCTCGACCACCAGATTGTTTCGGCGATCCGGACGCGAGCGCGGACAATCCCCGCGGATATCTTCCGTCGGTATTTACTATCCGCAGTGCGACCATTGCTCATATCTTGTCACTGCGCAGATTTCATGCGGGAAATTGGTTGCGCCTTACAATATGCAGATGACCAGATTTCTTGGGGACTCTTGTGGGGTAGGGGAGGGATAGGGGAAGGAGGGGCGTGCGCATTTTCCCCTCACTCTTTTTTCTTCCCCAAAGCCCCTTGAGAAACATTGGAAGCGTTTGTACGAATGAATACTGCTATATATATATATATATATATATATATATATATATATATATATATATATATATATATATATATATATATAAATATATGTGTGTGTTGTAATGGACGCGATTTGCTGGTTCAGTGGCCGGTCGCCACATGCTGTAATCAGTCCAGTGGCGCTATATAAATGTTACCTTTCGCATCAAGTTGACGTGTAGGTTTCGTGTAAGGAATCAGTATATATATAATTGATTGATGTAATCAGGATGAACCTTTGGATAAAATAACCCTTTGGATAAAAAGACGCGTTGGAATAAAATAAACGTTATATGATAAAGCGACCCTTTGGATAAAATGACCTTTCCTCGCTGACCTTCCCCTCCACCTTTTGTCTTTGGCTATTTCATATTTATACCAAGCGCTAAAGCACTAGCGTCGCCACGGGGGCAAATGGGGGCAAGTGCCCCCACCTGCCCCAGACCACCTACCAGATTCGCGCAAATCCGGCGAGAAAGTTTTCTGTGAGGGGGTAAGGGGGTAAGGAATCTGACACGCTAGCCCCTTTTGCCCCCTCCAACCAAAAATTCCTGGCGACGCCACTGCGCTAAAGAATAGGCAACTACTATACTATGACTATCCAAAAGCTCTATATAAATTCACGAGGTTTTGCTTACTTACTTAATCAAACGGAAATTGCTTGAGTGCAAAAATAGCATTAACACAAATTGAGTGTGCACTGCGTTTTAACCTTGTCCATGTTTTTATTTGGCACTAATTTGTTTGACAAATGTCAATACAGTGACTGCAGTCTACACGCTTCTAATGCTTTTAATAAGTGACGCATCCGATGACTGTGCTCTGATTGGCAATTAACTGATTTGAATATTATTTGCTGGCTTTACAAAGAATCAAAATTTCAAGCGCACTTACATTCATACTTACAACTTACATCGACAAATGTTCTGCAATGCATGTTGGGAAATCTAACCAGGGCAAATTGGCAACGAATATGCTTTAGTTTGGAAGCATTAGCGTCGCCATTGGGGGGGGCAAATGGGGGCAACTGCCCCCACCTGCTCCAGACCACCTACCGGTGAGAACGTTTTCTGTGGAGGGGTGAGGGGTGGGTAAGAAATCTGACACGCTAGCCCCTTTTGGCCCCCGCAACCAAAAATTCCTGGCGACGCCACTGTTTGGAAGGTTCTAATCACCACATAGGAAGAAAGAGACTTTAGACTGTAATCGTCCTTAGAAGTATGAATCCATCTCAACAATGTAGGACCTATGGAGACAGCAAAGAAGGGAAACCGAATTTTGGGAATGGTGAAAAGGACAATAGTGAGTTGTGACAAAGAGATAACCGTAAAACTATCTAAGTCAGTAGTAGTAGTAGTAGTAGTAGTAGTAGTAGTAGTAGTAGTAGTAGTAGTAGTAGTAGTAGTAGTAGTAGTAGTAGTAGTAGTAGTAATAGTAGTAGTAGTAGTAGTAGTAGTAATAATAATAATAATAATAATAATAATAATAATAATAATAATAATAATAATAATAATAATAATATGATTTAAGGTGGTGTAGGAGACTAGAACCACTGTATAGTAACTCTCCAAAAACTAGGTTATTGTAAGTGGAGAGTTACTACTGTGGTTTTCACACAGGCTTACTTAGCGGTCTTAGCCTCCTAAACGACTTTAAATCACATTACTATTTCGAAAGCTACTCACATACCCTGGTACTTACTAAAAGTGGTGACACTTCCTCTGTCTCTGTCAGTCTGTCTCTCTGTCTGTCTCTGTCTCTTTATATATCTCTCTTTCTGTCAATCTTCCCCCTTTCTCTCTCTCTCTCTCCTCTCTCTCTCTCTCTCTCTCTCTCTCTCTCTCTCTCTCTCTCTCTCTCTTTTCTGACTATGCATCTGTCTGTCTACCTGTATGTCTGTCTAACTAACTGTCTGCCTGGCTTCCTGTCTGTCTCTGTCTCTGTGTCACTGTCTGTCTGCCTGTCTCATTCTTAATCATCGTCTCTTATGTTATTTATCTGTCACGAACACGACTCGTGTCTCTGTATGCTGATCAACTATAGAGCTAGGCGCATTTCTTAGTAGTTTGACCCCATTCGACTTAGAGCCGTACCTAGGTAGGGTAGGGCAAATGAGGCAGATGCCCAGTGGCGGTTCCATCATGTTGATGACTGAGGATGCATCCCCCATCGGGGTTCCGGATGACCTTTTTTTTGCTT
>CM030849.1:805000-840000 GCA_018105865.1 Metaphire vulgaris
GTAGCAGTGGTAGTAGTAGTGGCAGTAGCAGTAGCAGTGGCAGTGGTAGTGGTGGTAGTGGTGGTGGTGGTGGTAGTGGTGGTGGCAGTGGCAGTGGCAGCAGCAGTGGTGGTAGTGGTGGTGGTGGTGGTAGTGGTGGTAGCAGTGGTGGTGGTAGTAGCAGTGGTAGTGGTGGTGGTAGTAGTAGTGGTAGTAGTAGTAGTAGTAGTAGTAGTAGTAGTAGTAGTAGTAGTAGTAGTATACAGTATACTTAATTATGTCTAACGTAGTATCAAACTAGTATCACTGTTATCGGTGTTGCATGTATAGTACACGTTGAAATGGCACTTTCTTAGTTAAGTGCCTGACCGATAACCACACACAAATACGCGGATAACAATGAACCAGATACCCTTCCACGATTTCTCCGACCTTTTTGATGTGGTCGTAAATTCCATTGTCCCATAAAGGATCGTAAGCAACTCTCCAGTTACCAGTTTCCATGCAATCCGCTTCCCTAGATCAATTGCTCTGGGCGTATACCTCCCGAATCACGTGACATCCGTCAGCTTCTAATAGCCACCGCCGGTCTTCCTTGATGTGGTTCCGGTTACGGACCAAACGATACCCGCCCCCAGAAAAATTCCATTATATACTGTATCGTCCGAATAGCCAAACGTCGCTGTTACTTTGGTTTCCAGTCAACTCTGTCAAAGGCCTGCGATGCGTCCAATAGGGCTTGGCGAATGATCCTCCCTCCGCGCCACCCACCGTTCCTCCCTGCGACCGCACCCCAGTTCATCAAAACCGCAAAACTCCGGCGCTTGACAACTTGGAATACACTTAACATTATATATAAATATATATATGTATGTATGTATATATATATCTAATTATCGTGGATTATCGTATATATATATATATATATATATATATATATATATATATATATATATAATTATCGTGGAAGGGTATTATATATATATATATATATATATATATATATATATATATATATATGATATCAAAGGCTTACGATTGATATTATCGACGCTACGTACCGCCTAGTTACAGGGTGGGGCGAAAGTTTCGGCTTCGGCTTTCTTTTGTGTACGTAGGCGGGCCTAAAGCGGGGTCGCATTCCGTCGCACGCAGTTGCCCCTGCGCTGCTGCGGAGGCCTTATCCCCCTCCCCCACACATACGCCCAAGTTCACCTGCCGTTGTCTTGGTTCCATTGCCTTCCTCCCTCCGTGACCTTGCCCAATATCGCGAGTATCACAAGGGTCATTAGAATATCACGTTTGCTTCCGCCTAGGTATTTTCATCACCCCTCCATTCACCCTCCCTCCCTATCGCAGGTGTCTGAAAAATTGGCAAATAATAATAATAATAATAATATTATTATTATTATTATTATTATTATTACTATTATACTATGCACGGCTCCGGTATAAGAAAATCGACTTCGGAAGGAGGAGGAAGAGTGGGAGTAGGAGGAGGAAGAGGAAAAGGAGGAGTAGGAGGAGGAGAGCGGGACAGAGACATTTTGAAGAGGGGATGAAAATTTGTGATCCGCGAAGTAATGCATATACGGTGTCGTGAGGTGCTAAAATTTGGCCACGATTATTTCTGGCATTGTAATGTACGTCTTGACAGAGTGTCCGATGTACTACACCGTGAGTCATAAAAAACCAAGCCCTCTTTTATTTTGGCAATAACTTTGTCAAATTTCGACCAAACTTGGTAAAACCCTGCAGCGATGCAGCTGAGGAAATCCCCGCGGCACATTTGGGTACAGGCATTTGACAGAGAACAGATTTCTGAAAGACTTTGTATAGTGTTGTTTCATTTCCGTGGCATTTAGAAAGCTCTAGAAAAAATTGAGACAGAATATATTGACAATTCTAGTACGGTTTGACTCAGCTAAGCTGGGGATACACGAAAATGTGGTTTTAATTTGTTTCATCACTCTTCTGACTTTTGCATATCAGACTACTGTATCACTAATATATGCATTGTCCAATGTCAAACAGGTTATCAATTATATAATATTTTTGTGATCTATAGAACTTGTCATACAAAAAACCAGCTCTCTTAAAGCCCTTCTTATCTCTCGTTCGATTTTTTAGACATTTGACAGAGAACAGATTTCTGAAAGACTTTGTATAGTGTTATTTCAAATTCACCATTCTTGGCATTTCGAATGCTCTAGAAAAAAATTGAGGCAGAATATATTGACAATTCTAGTACGGTTTGACTCAGCTAAGCTGGGGACATACGAAAATGTGGTTTTAATTTGTTTCATCATTCTTCTGACTTTTGCATATCAGACGCATCACCCTGCCTCTACCGCACTTCTCCTATAATATTGTAGGACAGACGTCAAACAGGGTCATCAATTCTATATCTTTTCTGTCTGCCCTATCCATTACTAGACCTGGACCTTTCTCGCCTCAGATCTAAGTATCAATCGCCTTCCATATGAGGTGCAAACGTCAGACCATACACTGGTATGACTTCATTTTTTGGAAGATATCCTCATCCACTGATTACCATCACTAATCTATAAAGCGCCGCCTAATAATTACATGCAGCCCGCCTCGAAGAGACAGTTTGTTCATCAAATCCGCTGCCACGTTGACCTATCCATCGGTCGTCCACCTGACCGATCATTTCTTCCTGGTCGTCCCAGGAAAAGATGGATCGACCACATTTCCCAAAGCGTGATTCCATCATATTCAGCCATCCGGCGGCGGTCTTTCAAGGGTGACGCAACGGCCTCCATTACTTCTGATGATTGATATCAGCCTACTGTAGCACTACATATATGCCATGTCAATGTCAAACAGGTTATAATTATATAATATTTTAGTGGTCTATAGAACTTGTCATGCAAGAAACCAGCTCTCTTAAACCCCTTATATCTCTCGTTCGATTTTTAGACATTTGACAGAGAACAGATTTCTGAAAGACTTTAAGCCTATAGTGTTGTTTCATTTTCACCATTTTTCGGCATTTCGAAAGCTCTAGAAAAAAATTGAGACAGAATATATTGACAATTCTAGTACGGTTTGACTCAGCTAAGCTGGGGACAAACGAAAATGTGGTTTTAATTTGTTTCATCACTCTTCTAACTTTTGCATATCAGCCTACTGTAGCACTAATATATGCATTGTACAGCGTCAAACAGGGTATCAATTATATATCTTTAGCATCCATTACTACACTGATATCAATCGCTATTGCAAACATAGGCCATCAACTTCTGCATTTAGAAGGCCTCATCCATGACCACCCTCGCTATTCTATATTGCTAATAATTAATTCATAGGATTTGTGCAAAATCAAGCGCATATTTGAAAGTTATTTCGTCCTGTTAGAGATCGATTTCAAGCACCATATTCAGACACTATCTTTAGCATCCATTGCTACATTGATATCAATCGCTATTGCAAACATAGGCCATCAACTTCTGCATTTAGAATGCCTCATCCATGACCACCCTCGCTATTCTATAATGCTAATAATTATATAATATTTTTGTGGTCTAAAGAACTTGTCATACAAGAAACCAGCTCTCTTAAAGCCCTTCTTATCTCTCGTTCGATTTTTTAGACATTTGACAGAGAACAGATTTCTGAAAGACTTTGTAGGCCTATAGTGTCGTTTCAAATGGATCACCATTTTTCGGGTCGTTTCGAATGCTCTAGAATAAAATTGAGGCAGAATATATTGACAATTCTAGTACGGTTTGACTCAGCTAAGCTGGGGATACACGAAAATGTGGTTTTAATTTGTTTCATCACTCTTCTGACTTTTGCATATGAGCCTACTGTAGCACTATTATATGCATTGTCCAATGTCAAACAGGTTATCAATTATATAATATTTTAGTGGTCTATAGAACTTGTCATGCAAGAAACCAGCTCTCTTAAAGCCCTTCTTATATCTCGTTCGATTTTTTAGACATTTGACAGAGAACAGATTTCTGAAAGACTTTGTATAGTGTTGTTTCATTTTCGTGGCATTTCGAAAGCTCTAGAAAAAAATTGAGGCAGAATATATTGACAATTTTAGTACGGTGTGACTCAGCTAAGCTGGGGACATACGAAAATGTGGTTTTAATTTGTTTCATCACTCTTTTGACTTTGGCATATCAGCCTACTGTCATCATCATCATCATCATTGCTTTCTGCCAACCCATTGGTATCAATTATATAATACAAGACATTTACAGATATCATCGTCACCATCCTGCCCTCTGCCAGCTCTTCAGCGGCAATAGCGAGACACAGAATGTCGATCCGCCTCCTGTTCCCGTCTTGTGTCCTTCCATGACCCTGTTTTCGCCGAGCACTGGTCATGATTTCTCGGTATATCGAGCTGGCCGCAATGCCCCATATACAGTAGTTGGACACGCGCCCTCTGCTGGCACGACAGCGTACGAAGATCTTCCGCCAGTGATGCTGTTCTTCCATGCTCTTCAGTTGAATACATCCACCATCCCTGCCGTTGTCTTCTGGTACAGTTGGTCCACGGCACCTTATTCCGTATTATTCGGTGCAATCCCAGGAGGTTTCCCTTCCCATTTAGAAGGCCCATCCGCCACCCTCGGGACGCGCCTCTACTAATTGTACCCCAGCTAGATCAGCCTACTCAACCGCACTTTGAATATATTTCGTCATTGTTACAGATTTCAAACAGGGTATCAATTATATATCTTTAGCATCCATTACTACACTGATATCAATCGCTATTGCAAACATAGGCCATCAACTTCTGCATTTAGAAGGCCTCATCCATGACCACCTTCGCTATTCTATAATGCTAATAATTAATGCATAGGATTTGTGCAAAATGAAGCGCATATTTGAAAGTTATTTCGTTCTGTTAGAGATCGATTTCAAGCACCATATTCAGACACTATCTTTAGCATCCATTGCTACATTGATATCAATCGCTATTGCAAACATAGGCCATCAACTTCTGCATTTAGAAGGCCTCATCCATGACCACCCTCGCTATTCTATAATGCTAATAATTATATAATATTTTTGTGGTCTAAAGAACTTGTCATACAAGAAACCAGCTCTCTTAAAGCCCTTCTTATCTCTCGTTCGATTTTTTAGACATTTGACAGAGAACAGATTGCTGAAAGACTTTGTAGGCCTATAGTGTCGTTTCAAGTGGATCACCATTTTTAGGAGCATTTCGTAAGCTCCACAATAAAATTGAGGCAGAATATATTGACAATTCTAGTACGGTGTGACTCAGCTAAGCTGGGGACACACGAAAATGTGGTTTTAATTTGTTCCATCATTCTTCTAACTTTTGCATATCAGCCTACTGTAGCACTAATATATGCATTGTACAGCGTCAAACAGGGTATCAATTATATATCTTTAGCATCCATTACTACATTGATATCAATTGCTATTGCAAACATAGGCCATCAACTTCTGCATTTAGAAGGCCTCATCCATGACCACCCTCGCTATTCTATAATGCTAATAATTATATAATATTTTTGTGGTCTATAGAACTTGTCATACAAGAAACCAGCTCTCTTAAACCCCTTCTTATCTCTCGTTCGATTTTTTAGACATTTGACAGAGAACAGATTTCTGAAAGACTTTGTAGGCCTATAGTGTCGTTTCAAATGGATCACCATTTTTCGGGTCATTTCGAAAGCTCTAGAAAAAAAAATTGAGACAGAATATATTGACAATTCTAGTACGGTTTGACTCAGCTAAGCTGGGGATACACGAAAATGTGGTTTTAATTTGTTTCATCACTCTTTTGACTTTTGCATATCAGCCTACTGTAGCACTAATTATATGCATTGTCAATGTCAAACAGGTTATCAATTATATAATATTTTTGTGGTCTATAGAACTTGTCATCCAGCTCTCTTAAACCCCTTCTTATCTCTCGTTCAAGACATTTGACAGAGAACAGATTTCTGAAAGACTTCGTATACAGGTTTAGAATAAAATTGCATTGCTGACATTCTAGTACAGACTTTAAGCTGAGGATATAGAAAATGTGGTTTTAATTTGTTTCATCAGAAGTTAATTCTTCTGACTTTTTGCATATCTTGTGTCCTGTAGCACTTTATATGCATTGTCAAAACAGGCATCAATCATATATTTTTAGCATCCATATTGATATCAATCAAACCAGCAAAGAAAACATCAATGCTGCATTTACAGTAGTTGGACACCCTCGCTATTCTATAATCTGATTTTTATAGACATTTTTTGGTCATATAGAACTTGATCTTCCGCCAGTGATGCTGTTCTTCCATGCTTTTCATTTGTTGAATTTGTTTCACCATTTTGACTTTGGCATATCAGCCTACTTCTTATTTCGGCATTTCAGAATGTCAAACGGCAAAATTATTCAGAATATATTGACAATTCTATATCAATCCTCAGCTAAGTTTCCCATACAAATTCGAAAATGTGGTTTTAATCCATGACCATCACTCTTTTATAAATTTTGCATATCAGCCTAAATGTAGCACTAATATATGCATTGTACAGTGTCAAACAGGATTTCATCAATTATATATATCTTTAGCATCCATTACTACACTGATATCAATCGCTATTGCAAACATAGGCCATCAACTTCTGCATTTAGAAGGCCTCATCCATGACCACCCTCGCTATTCTATATTGCTAATAATTAATGCATAGGATTTGTGCAAAATCAAGCGCATATTTGAAAGTTATTTCGTCCTGTTAGAGATCGATTTCAAGCACCATATTCAGCCACTATCTTTAGCATCCATTACTACATTGATATCAATCGCTATTGCAAACATAGGCCATCAACTTCTGCATTTAGAAGGCCTCATCCATGACCACCCTCGCTATTCTATAATGCTAATAATTATATAATATTTTTGTGGTCTATAGAACTTGTCATACAAGAAACCAGCTCTCTTAAAGCCCTTCTTATCTCTCGTTCGATTTTTTAGACATTTGACAGAGAACAGATTTCTGAAAGACTTTGTATAGTGTTGTGTCGTTTCAAATGGATCACCATTTTTCGGGCATTTCGAAAAAAGAATAAAATTGAGGCAGAATATATTGACAATTCTAGTACGGTTTGACTCAGCTAAGCTGGGGATACACGAAAATGTGGTTTTAATTTGTTTCATCACTCTTCTGACTTTTGCATATCAGCCTACTGTAGCACTATTATATGCATTGTCCAATGTCAAACAGGTTATCAATTATATAATATTTTAGTGGTCTATAGAACTTGTCATGCAAGAAACCAGCTCTCTTAAAGCCCTTCTTATCTCTCGTTCGATTTTTTAGACATTTGACAGAGAACAGATTTCTGAAAGACTTTGTATAGTGTTGTTTCATTTTCGTGGCATTTCGAAAGCTCTAGAAAAAAATTGAGACAGAATATATTGACAATTCTAGTACGGTTTGACTCAGCTAAGCTGGGGACATACGAAAATGTGGTTTTAATTTGTTTCATCACTCTTTTGACTTTTATCATATCAGCCTACTGTAGCACTAATATATCAATTGCATTGTTTTTGTGTCAAACATTGTATCAATTATATATCTTTAGCATCCATTTACAGGCATTTGATATCAATCGCTCTGAACAGCTTTTAGACCATCGCGGCTGCATAGAAGAGACACAGAATGTCGATCCATAACCACCCCCGTCTTGTTATCTATAATATATAATAATTTTCATGGTTTTTGGTCAAATTTCAAGGTAATCAGCTTTGCAATTATTTCATATAAACTAGTTGGACTTTTTATCATTTGAAGCACGACAGATTTCAGAAGATCTTATCTTTAGCATCCATTACTGTTGATTTCAATCGCTTTGCAAACATAGGCATCAACTTCTTCATTTAGAAAAATTCATCCATGACCACCCTCGCTATTCTATAATGCTAATAATTAATGCATAGGATTTGTTAATTTGTTTCATCACTCTTTTGAAATTTTATTTCAGTCCTGTTAGCAGATCGATTTCAAGTGTCAAATTCAATTATATATCTTTAGCATCCATTACTACATTGATATCAATCGCTATTGCAAACATAGGCCATCAACTTCTGCATTTAGAAGGCCTCATCCATGACCACCCTCGCTATTCTATAATGCTAATAATTATATAATATTTTTGTGGTCTAAAGAACTTGTCATACAAGAAACCAGCTCTCTTAAAGCCCTTCTTATCTCTCGTTCGATTTTTTAGACATTTGACAGAGAACAGATTTCTGAAAGACTTTGTAGGCCTATAGTGTCGTTTCAAGTGGATCACCGATTTTCGGAGCATTTCGTAAGCTCCAGAATAGAATTGAGGCAGAATATATTGACAATTCTAGTACGGTGTGACTCAGCTAAGCTGGGGACACACGAAAATGTGGTTTTAATTTGTTTCATCACTCTTCTAACTTTTGCATATCAGCCTACTGTAGCACTAATATATGCATTGTACAGTGTCAAACAGGGTATCAATTATATATCTTTAGCATCCATTACTACATTGTTATCAATCGCTATTGCAAACATAGGCCATCAACTTCTGCATTTAGAAGGCCTCATCCATGACCACCCTCGCTATTCTATAATGCTAATAATTATATAATATTTTTGTGGTCTTTAGAACTTGTCATACAAGAAACCAGCTCTCTTAAACCCCTTCTTATCTCTCGTTCGATTTTTTAGACATTTGACAGAGAACAGATTTCTGAAAGACTTTGTAGGCCTATAGTGTCGTTTCAAATGGATCACCATTTTTCGGGTCGTTTCGAATGCTCTAGAATAAAATTGAGGCAGAATATATTGACAATTCTAGTACGGTTTGACTCAGCTAAGCTGGGGATACACGAAAATGTGGTTTTAATTTGTTTCATCACTCTTCTGACTTTTGCATATGAGCCTACTGTAGCACTATTATATGCATTGTCTAATGTCAAACAGGTTATCAATTATATAATATTTTTGTGATCTATAGAACTTGTCATACAAGAAACCAGCTCTCTTAAAGCCCTTCTTATATCTAGTTTGATTTTTTAGACATTTGACAGAGAACAGATTTCTGAAAGACTTTGTATAGTGTTGTTTCATTTTCGTGGCATTTCGAAAGCTCTAGGAAAAAATTGAGACAGAATATATTGACAATTCTAGTACGGTTTGACTCAGCTAAGCTGGGGATACACGAAAATGTGGTTTTAATTTGTTTCATCACTCTTTTGACTTTGGCATATCAGCCTACTGTAGCACTAATATATGCATTGTACAGTGTCAAACAGGGTATCAATTCTATATCTTTAGCATCCATTACTACCTTGATATCAATCGCTAATGCAAACATAGACCATCGACTTCTGCATGTAGAAGGCCTCATCCATAACCACCCTCGCTATTCTATAATGCTAATAATTAATTCATAGGATTTGTGCAAAATCAAGCGCATATTTGAAAGTTATTTCGTCCTGTTAGAGATCGATTTCAAGCACCATATTCAGCCATTATCTTTAGCATCCATTACTACATTGATATCAATCGCTATTGCAAACATAGGCCATCAACTTCTGCATTTAGAAGGCCTCATCCATGACCACCCTCGCTATTCTATAATGCTAATAATTAATGCAATAGGATTTGTGCAAAATCAGGCGCACATTTGAAATTTATTTCGTCCTGTTAGAGATCGACTTCAAGAACCATATTCAGACACTATCTTTAGCATCCATTGCTACATTGATATCAATCGCTATTGCAAACATAGGCCATCAACTTCTGCATTTAGAAGGCCTCATCCATGACCACCCTCGCTATTCTATAATGCTAATAATTATATAATATTTTTGTGGTCTAAAGAACTTGTCATACAAGAAACCAGCTCTCTTAAAGCCCTTCTTATCTCTCGTTCGATTTTTTAGACATTTGACAGAGAACAGATTTCTGAAAGACTTTGTAGGCCTATAGTGTCGTTTCAAATGGATCACCATTTTTCGGGCATTTCGTAAGCTCCAGAATAGAATTGAGGCAGAATATATTGACAATTCTAGTACGGTGTGACTCAGCTAAGCTGGGGACATACGAAAATGTGGTTTTAATTTGTTTCATCACTCTTTTGACTTTGGCATATCAGCCTACTGTAGCACTAATATATGCATTGTACAGTGTCAAACAGGGTATCAATTATATATCTTTAGCATCCATTACTACACTGATATCAATCGCTATTGCAAACATAGGCCATCAACTTCTGCATTTAGAAGGCCTCATCCATGACCACCCTCGCTATTCTATAATGCTAATAATTAATGCATAGGATTTGTGCAAAATCAACCGCACATTTGAAATTTATTTCGTCCTGTTAGAGATCGATTTCAAGAACCATATTCAGCCATTATCTTTAGCATCCATTACTACATTGATATCAATCGCTATTGCAAACATAGGCCATCAACTTCTGCATTTAGAAGGCCTCATCCATGACCACCCTCGCTATTCTATAATGCTAATAATTATATAATATTTTTGTGGTCTATAGAACTTGTCATACAAGAAACCAGCTCTCTTAAACCCCTTCTTATCTCTCGTTCGATTTTTTAGACATTTGACAGAGAACAGATTTCTGAAAGACTTTGTAGGCCTATAGTGTCGTTTCAAATGGATCACCATTTTTCGGGTCGTTTCGAATGCTCTAGAATAAAATTGAGGCAGAATATATTGACAATTCTAGTACGGTTTGACTCAGCTAAGCTGGGGATACACGAAAATGTGGTTTTAATTTGTTTCATCACTCTTCTGACTTTTGCATATCAGACTACTGTAGCACTATTATATGCATTGTCCAATGTCAAACAGGTTATCAATTATATAATATTTTTGTGGTCTAAAGAACTTGTCATACAAAAAACCAGCTCTCTTAAAGCCCTTCTTATCTCTCGTTCGATTTTTAGACATTTGACAGAGAACAGATTTCTGAAAGACTTTGTATAGTGTTGTTTCATTTTCGTGGCATTTCGGAAGCTCTAGAAAAAAATTGAGACAGAATATATTGACAATTCTAGTACGGTTTGACTCAGCTAAGCTGGGGATACACGAAAATGTGGTTTTAATTTGTTTCATCACTCTTCTGACTTTTGCATATGAGCCTACTGTAGCACTATTATATGCATTGTCAATGTCAAACAGGTTATCAATTATATAATATTTTATCAATCGTGGTCTATAGAACTTGTCATACAAGAAACCAGCTCTCTTAAAGCCCTCTCTTATCTCTCTCGTTCGATTTTTTAGACATTTGACAGAGAACAGATTTCTGAAAGACTTTGTATAGTGTTGTTTCATTTTCGTGGCATTTCGAAAGCTCTAGAAAAAAATTGAGACAGAATATATTGACAATTCTAGTACGGTTTGACTCAGCTAAGCTGGGGATACACGAAAATGTGGTTTTAATTTGTTTCATCACTCTTCTGACTTTTGCATATCAGCCTACTGTAGCACTATTATATGCATTGTCCAATGTCAAACAGGTTATCAATTATATAATATTTTTGTGGTCTATAGAACTTGTCATACAAAAAACCAGCTCTCTTAAACCCCTTCTTATCTCTCGTTCGATTTTTTAGACATTTGACAGAGAACAGATTTCTGAAAGACTTTGTATAGTGTTGTTTCATTTTCACCATTTTTCAGATTTCTCTCTAGAAAAAAATTGAGACAGAATATATTGACAATTTAGTACGGTTTGACTCAGCTAAGCTGGGGACACACGAAAATGTGGTTTTAATTTGTTTCATCACTCTTTTGACTTTGGCATATCAGCCTACTGTAGCACTAATATATGCATTGTACAGTGTCAAACAGGGTATCAATTCTATATCTTTAGCATCCATTACTACCTTGATATCAATCGCTAATGCAAACATAGACCATCGACTTCTGCATTTAGAAGGCCTCATCCATAACCACCCTCGCTATTCTATAATGCTAATAATTAATTCATAGGATTTGTGCAAAATCAAGCGCATATTTGAAAGTTATTTCGTCCTGTTAGAGATCGATTTCAAGCACCATATTCAGCCATTATCTTTAGCATCCATTACTACATTGATATCAATCGCTATTGCAAACATAGGCCATCAACTTCTGCATTTAGAAGGCCTCATCCATGACCACCCTCGCTATTCTATAATGCTAATAATTATATAATATTTTTGTGGTCTAAAGAACTTGTCATACAAGAAACCAGCTCTCTTAAAGCCCTTCTTATCTCTCGTTCGATTTTTTAGACATTTGACAGAGAACAGATTTCTAGACTTTGTAGGCCTATAGTGTCGTTTCAAGTGGATCACCGATTTTCGGAGCATTTCGTAAGCTCCAGAATAGAATTGAGGCAGAATATATTGACAATTCTAGTACGGTGTGACTCAGCTAAGCTGGGGACACACGAAAATGTGGTTTTAATTTGTTTCATCACTCTTCTAACTTTTGCATATCAGCCTACTGTAGCACTAATATATGCATTGTACAGTGTCAAACAGGGTATCAATTATATATCTTTAGCATCCATTACTACATTGTTATCAATCGCTATTGCAAACATAGGCCATCAACTTCTGCATTTAGAAGGCCTCATCCATGACCACCCTCGCTATTCTATAATGCTAATAATTTTATAATATTTTTGTGGTCTTTAGAACTTGTCATACAAGAAACCAGCTCTCTTAAACCCCTTCTTATCTCTCGTTCGATTTTTTAGACATTTGACAGAGAACAGATTTCTGAAAGACTTTGTAGGCCTATAGTGTCGTTTCAAATGGATCACCATTTTTCGGGTCGTTTCGAATGCTCTAGAATAAAATTGAGGCAGAATATATTGACAATTCTAGTACGGTTTGACTCAGCTAAGCTGGGGATACACGAAAATGTGGTTTTAATTTGTTTCATCACTCTTCTGACTTTTGCATATGAGCCTACTGTAGCACTATTATATGCATTGTCCAATGTCAAACAGGTTATCAATTATATAATATTTTTGTGGTCTATAGAACTTGTCATACAAGAAACCAGCTCTCTTAAACCCTTCTTATCTCTCGTTCGATTTTTAGACATTTGACAGAGAACAGATTTCTGAAAGACTTTGTATAGTGTTGTTTCATTTTCGTGGCATTTCGAAAGCTCTAGAAAAAAATTGAGGCAGAATATATTGACAATTCTAGTACGGTGTGACTCAGCTAAGCTGGGGACATACGAAAATGTGGTTTTAATTTGTTTCATCACTCTTTTGACTTTGGCATATCAGCCTACTGTAGCACTAATATATGCATTGTACAGTGTCAAACAGGGTATCAATTATATATCTTTAGCATCCATTACTACACTGATATCAATCGCTAGGCCATCAATTCTGCATTTAAAGGCATCCATGACCATCGATTCTATAATGCTAATAATTAATTCATTTTGTGAAAATCAAGGCCTCATCCATATTCACCACCCTCCATTGCTATTCTATCAATTTCTCTAATAATTAATTCATAATTAATGCAATAGGATTTGTGCAAAATCAAGCGCATATTTGAAAGTTATTTCGTCCTGTTAGAGATCGATTTCAAGCACCATATTCAGCCACTATCTTTAGCATCCATTACTACATTGATATCAATCGCTATTGCAAACATAGGCCATCAACTTCTGCATTTAGAAGGCCTCATCCATGACCACCCTCGCTATTCTATAATGCTAATAATTATATAATATTTTTGTGGTCTAAAGAACTTGTCATACAAGAAACCAGCTCTCTTAAACCCCTTCTTATCTCTCGTTCGATTTTTTAGACATTTGACAGAGAACAGATTTCTGAAAGACTTTGTAGGCCTATAGTGTCGTTTCAAATGGATCACCATTTTTCGGGTCATTTCGAATGCTCTAGAATAAAATTGAGGCAGAATATATTGACAATTCTAGTACGGTTTGACTCAGCTAAGCTGGGGATACACGAAAATGTGGTTTTAATTTGTTTCATCACTCTTCTGACTTTTGCATATCAGCCTACTGTAGCACTAATATATGCATTGTACAGTGTCAAACAGGGTATCAATTATATATCTTTTTGCATTCTATACTACTTGTCATCAATCGCTATTCTCTTAAAGCCATCAAATTCTGCATTTAGAAGGCCTCATCCATTTTCGCTATGCTATAATGCTAATAATTTGAATGCACAGATTTCTGGTGACTTTGAATCATGTCGCTCATTTGAAATTTATTTCGTGCTGTTTTCATAGATCGATTTCAGAAAAAATTGAGGCAGAATATTTTGACATTTTACTACATTGATATCAATCTTTTAGCTAAACTTTGGGCCATTAACTTCTGCATTTAAATCCATGACCACCATCGTTTTAATTTGTTTCATCATCCATGACCACCCTTTTCATATCAGCTAATAATTAATGCATAGGATATGTGCAAAATCAAGCATATTTGAAATTTATTTCGTCCTGTTAGAGATCGATTTCAATTATATTCAGCCATTATCTTTAGCATCCATTACTACATTGATATCAATTGCTATTGCAAACATAGGCCATCAACTTCTGCATTTAGAAGGCCTCATCCATGACCACCCTCGCTATTCTATAATGCTAATAATTATATAATATTTTTGTGGTCTATAGAACTTGTCATACAAGAAACCAGCTCTCTTAAACCCCTTCTTATCTCTCGTTCGATTTTTTAGACATTTGACAGAGAACAGATTTCTGAAAGACTTTGTAGGCCTATAGTGTCGTTTCAAATGTATCACCATTTTTCGGGTCATTTCGAATGCTCTAGAATAAAATTGAGGCAGAATATATTGACAATTCTAGTACGGTTTGACTCAGCTAAGCTGGGGATACACGAAAATGTGGTTTTAATTTGTTTCATCACTCTTTTGAATTTGGCATATAAGCTTACTGTAGCACTAATATATACATTGTACAGCGTCAAACAGGGTATCAATTCTATATCTTTAGCATCCATTACTACCTTGATATCAATCGCTATTGCAAACAAAGACCATCGACTTCTGCGTTTAGAAGGCCTCATCCATGACCACCCTCGCTATTCTATATTGCTAATAATTAATTCATAGGATTTGTGCAAAATCAAGCGCATATTTGAAAGTTATTTCGTCCTGTTAGAGATCGATTTCAAGCACCATATTCAGACACTATCTTTAGCATCCATTGCTACATTGATATCAATCGCTATTGCAAACATAGGCCATCAACTTCTGCATTTAGAAGGCCTCATCCATGACCACCCTCGCTATTCTATAATGCTAATAATTATATAATATTTTTGTGGTCTAAAGAACTTGTCATACAAGAAACCAGCTCTCTTAAAGCCCTTCTTATCTCTCGTTCGATTTTTTAGACATTTGACAGAGAACAGATTTCTGAAAGACTTTGTAGGCCTATAGTGTCGTTTCAAATGGATCACCATTTTCAGGTCATTTCGAATGCTCTAGAAAAAATTGAGGCAGAATATATTGACAATTCTAGTACGGTTTGACTCAGCTAAGCTGGGGATACACGAAAATGTGGTTTTAATTTGTTTCATCACTCTTCTTTTTGCATATGAGCCTACTGTAGCACTATTATATGCATTGTCCAATGTCAAACAGGTTATCAATTATATAATATTTTTGTGGTCTATAGAACTTGTCATACAAGAAACCAGCTCTCTTAAAGCCCTTCTTATCTCTCGTTCGATTTTTTAGACATTTGACAGAGAACAGATTTCTGAAAGACTTTGTATAGTGTTGTTTCATTTTCGTGGCATTTCGAAAGCTCTAGAAAAAAATTGAGACAGAATATATTGACAATTCTAGTACGGTTTGACTCAGCTAAGCTGGGGATACACGAAAATGTGGTTTTAATTTGTTTCATCACTCTTCTGACTTTTGCATATCAGCCTACTGTAGCACTATTATATGCATTGTCCAATGTCAAACAGGTTATCAATTATATAATATTTTTGTGGTCTATAGAACTTGTCATACAAGAAACCAGCTCTCTTAAAGCCCTTCTTATCTCTCGTTCGATTTTTAGACATTTGACAGAGAACAGATTTCTGAAAGACTTTGTATAGTGTTGTTTCATTTTCGTGGCATTTCGAAAGCTCTAGAAAAAAATTGAGGCAGAATATATTGACAATTCTAGTACGGTTTGACTCAGCTAAGCTGGGGATACACGAAAATGTGGTTTTAATTTGTTTCATCACTCTTCTGACTTTTGCATATCAGCCTACTGTAGCACTAATATATGCATTGTACAGTGTCAAACAGGGTATCAATTCTATATCTTTAGCATCCATTACTACCTTGATATCAATCGCTATTGCAAACATAGGCCATCAACTTCTGCATTTAGAAGGCCTCATCCATGACCACCCTCGCTATTCTATAATGCTAATAATTATATAATATTTTTGTGGTCTAAAACTTGTCATACAAGAAACCAGCTCTTTAAAGTTATTATCTCTCGTTCGATTTTTATCGATTTGACAGAGAACAGATTTCTGAAAGACTTTGTAGGCCTATAGTGTCGTTTCAAAATGGATCACCATTTTTTCGGTCATTTCAACAATGCTCTCAGAATAAAATTGAGGCAGAATATATTGACAATTCTAGTACTATTTGACTAAGCTAATTAATGCAAAATGTGGTTTTAATTTGTTTCATCACTGTTCTGACTTTTGCATATTTATTTACTGTCACTAATATATGCATTGTACAGTGTCAAACACCATATCAATTATATATCTTTAGCATCCATTACTACATTGATATCAATCGCTATTGCAAACAAAGGTCATCAACTTCTGCATTTAGAAGGCCTCATCCATGACCACCCTCGCTATTCTATAATGCTAATAATTATATAATATTTTTGTGGTCTAAAACTTGTCAAGCAAAAACCATTTGAAACCCCTATCTTCGTCCTTTTTAGACATTTGACGATTTTCTGAAAGACTTTGTCAGCCATTATCTTTCAAATGGATCACATTTTTACATTGATATCAATGCTCTAGAATAAAATTGAGGCAGAATATATTGACAATTTAAAACGGCTTGATCCAGCAACCTGGGGATTCCAAAATGCTGGTTTTAATTTGTTTCATCACAACTGACTTTTGAAACTTATTTCTGTCGCACTAAATATCGATTGTACACAAACATATTCATCAATTATCTTTAGCATCCATTACTACATTGATATGAATCGCTATTGTATGGGGCAGGTTGGGGCAGTTACCCTTTTGCCCCCTTCCCATGGCGACGCTAATGTTAGAACGCCTCTACCATCCCCGTCATTCCATAATGATAATAATGCATAGGATTTGTGCAAATTCAAATGCATTTTTGAAAGATATTTCGTCCTGTTAGAGATTGATTTAAAGGACCATATTATCATATTAACTCACTTTGTCGCAATGGCTTCTATCATCTCCGCCAGCTTAGAGTGATTCGACGTACTCTAGACATGCCATCTGCTTCTACTTTGATTCATGCATTTATTTTCTCAAGGCTTGACTACTGTGGTTCACTTTTCGCTGGTCTTCCATCGGTGCGACTTGATAAACTCCAGATGGTTCTTCGTTCGGCGGCCAGGGTGATTGCTGGTGTCACAAGGCGTGATCACATTAGTGATTATATGATGTCTGTTTTACACTGGCTGCCTTATCATGCTCGAGTTGAGTTTCGTATGTTGAGAGCGGTTGCACTTTCTCTTTATGGTGCCACTCCATCTTACCTTTCAGAGCTACTCCATCCCCTTAGCTCTATCCCTGGTCGGCCATGTCTTCGGTCCACAACCAATGGTCTTCTCAGTGTGCCCCAAGCACGAACTTCCATGTTCCTGAAGCGAGGTTTTGAATCAGTTGGCCCTATCCTTTGGAATGCTCTTGACGCCAGTATGCGTGGCTTAGAAACTCCTAATTCTATGGCCCTCTTTTTGAAACGACTTAAAACTTATCTCTTTTTCAATATACAGTAATTTGCTGTGGGAGCGCTTCTGAGTGATCTTTCAGAAGAGGCGCTATACAAATATTTTGTTACATTACATTACATTACATATTGCATGAGCGACTATCTTTAGCATTCTAGAATACATCAATTTCAATCGCAATTGCAAACTTAGGCCATCGTCTTCTGTATTTAGAGCGCCTCCAACATGATGACCCCTGTTATTCCCTATGCTATATTTAGAACGCAGTGGCGTCACCAGGAATTTTTGGTGGGGCAAAAGGGGCTAGCGTGTCAGATTTCTTACCCACCCCTCACCCAGCTGCCAGATTCGCGCAAATCCGGTGAGAAAGTTTTTTGTGGAGGGGTGGTTGATTGGTGGGTAAGGAATCTGACGCTCTAGCCCCTTTTGCCCTCCCTCCCTCCCAACCAAAAATTCCTGGCGCCGCCACTGCTGTTTTGTCATGTCATTGCGCCGTCGTCGCTTGGCGACGGTTGGCTACAAGAATGGGTCAGTATTCTCCATCGCGATCTGTCTTGTGCTGTGCGTAGTATAGACAGTCTCCGTAACGTTGTTTTATTCTGCGCCAAATCAACACAAGAGAAATTCTACTAAACCTCTTAAATTATAGTTAATATCAATATTGTTCATTAAACGGACTCCACGATATTGCCCTGAAAGCAAGCAAAAATATTTCGGCCAAGCCTGTAGGTACATTACATTGGCAGTCACGTGGGAGTAGAGTATGTTATACACACCAATAGCAAGGAATACGACGGTTTGTTGGTTTCGAGACGTTCACCTATAGACAATAGACTTTTATTTTCTCCTTTTGACGACCTGGTAATCAGCATCGGCCCTGTTTGATATTTCTCCCATATTCATTTGTCTTTTCTGTTCGACCATCGTTCCTTTCAAAGCATGACAAGTCTTCGATCGATCTATAAATCATTGCTTTCAATGTGCATGGTCGAAATTTTTTCGTCCCCGGTGGTTTTTAATACATTAATTACTGCGCAGGCGTCGTGCGCTGATTAATCGCTTTCTTATTGGACGGTTTGAAAGAGGCGCGCGCCAATGACGGTTTGAAAGTAACGACGGTTGGTTCATTAGCATAACATAGACCGCGTGGCAAACCGTTCTTTTGTGTATCCCGCCGGAGAAATAGTCCAGATTTCCTGCGAATTCCGTTGAGAAAAGAAACATCGAGCGGTATTTTATGATCCATTTCACGAAATACGCTTTTGAAACGTCGGTTTGGCTCTGTATGCATACTTCCGCCATGTCACATCGACGCCTTTCAAATTCAAATTTGAAATTGAAATGTTGCATTGAGATCCGCATAGTTTCAAATGGCAACAGAATTTTAGTTCATCGTTTCAACGAAATTGTATGGAACTAATCTGTCGTCTAAATTGATACTTTGAACGTCTTTATGACTGCTTCTGGACGTGGAGACAAACTATAGACCTATAAATCTAGCGCAAAATAATTCTCGAAGCCTAATGTTGTTAACAGTGAAGAGAATTAATATTTTAAAATGTTTGTAATAAGTTTTTATTACTTCATGATATCGTTACTAATAGCCACTAACTTTCTATCTGTTGTCAAGTACATGTATGTTATTTCGAAACATTCTTTATATGGGTTATTGCTTCTTTTCACGCATCCTCACCCACTTTTTTATTGTCACATGGACCATCTTTACATCTCTTTTACTTTGGTTATCTGATTCTATGTTTTGCCATCTATAAAAAAAGTCTGTCAATGCCGCTTACGTTTTGCCAACATCAGACGAGCACACGGAACAAAGCTTCTCTCGCACTTTATACCCTCTTTCAACCCCCTTCCTCCGCCGGGACATTTGGCGGAGTTGTTTTCCGGTACCCGATACCTGAGCGTACCCCCCACCACTCTTCCCCCATCTACCCACAGCCCCATCGGTCCCCGCCAGCGTGCAACCGAAGACGCAGAATATTGACCGCGGACAAAATTTTACGATGTCTCCATCTCGACCGATCCATCATCGCCTCGCTTCTCCCCCGAGGAACGATGCTCTGGAGGAGAACGAGGGCGAAAGAAGGGGTGACGGCGGTCCTCCACTCCTTCGGCCGTCGATGTGCGATTGTTGGGGGGGGGGGGAAGGTGAGAGGGGTCTCTCTATCTCTTTCTCTCTGTCCCCGCGCTCTCGATCAGGTCAGCTATTATATAATGACGATAAATTGTTGATTATTTCGAGGGGGCGTCCCGGCCCCTACAGGCCACCGTAGGACTTAACTGAATCACTCGCGACTGAACGACGCCCCGTGTTTAGAATTCGGTGATCGATGGTGCGTCGTTGAAGCAGCGAGCATCTTCAAATTTCTCGTGCATACTCATCTTTACTAAGACGAAATGAAATAGGGGTTTATCGAAAGCTAGTTGGCGTTGTGCGACCGATGCCCGTCAGAAAACCGAAGTTAAGCAACGCCGAGCGCGGTTAGTTTTGGATGGGTGACCATCCCGGGATATATAGAGTTGTGGAACCGGTAACCAACCAAATCGTTCATCGTCTCTAGGGTGTCGATAAATTGGTATAAGCGTTAAGCTGCGAAAGTAAAGCGCAGAGTCTAGTATAGAGAAAGCAATGTTAGCCTACTCTAGTCTAGAGTAACAGCGTAAGCCGCTGCTTGCATAAGTACACAGCGCCTGACTCAGATCGTTCGAGTATAGGACTCTACCTTTGGTGGCCAAGACTTGCTTTTAGCGCAGATACCCAGGCTTTTAAGATTCAACATTTATATGACGCCATGACAATGATGATGATGATGATGATGATGATGATGATGATGATGATGATGATGATGATGATGATGATGATGATGATGATGATGATGAACCAGTCGCCAGGCTAAATCGCTATACTCAGACCGTTTTAATTTCCACTATGCGCCGATGGACATGTGCCACTCACTCCGGAATCGAACCGGGGGGAGGCGGGTTGTTGTTGTTGGTGATTTCGCATTGTTATTTAGGAACGGGCCATCCTCATTTCCATATATCCACTCAGACGGAGCAAACTAACCGTCGCCGATCTGGGAACCCTGGCTACCCCCTTGTCAATAAACACATGGAATTTATTCCTATTTCTGAGCGTCGACGCCGCCTCTCTTTTAAACATCCTCAGACATGCTGGCAGTGGCGGAGGGAGGAGGGAGGGGGGGGGTAGAGAGGACGGACAGTGGGGGGTCCAGCCAGCCAGTCAGGCTCCTCGGCGTGTCGTGTATATGTCCGGCGTGGCGTCACCGTGTGTTGACAGACTTCGGCCTGTCGTCATTTAATCGTTATGCGCCGATTGGCGGAAAAACGAGGGCGCGCAGACGACACAGCGCACGTGATCTGGTCTCCCGCGCAACGAAGACGTCATCGTCGCTAAGATCGTCTGCTTGCTGCACCACGGCCGAGGATGGCTAATTGTTGTAGCGCCGGCACTTTGATATCCAATACACACACAGGGATGCGACGGGCGCGCGCGCAGGTACATCTGCTATATATATATATATATATATATATATATATATATATATATATATATATATATATATATATATGCATGTCAACGAATCGCCGATGTGTGCAAATAGAATATGAACCGGCAGTTGTGATATGGGGATAGTTTCTGTTGTCAGGTGATGTCAGTTTGAAGGATAATGTATTTCAGTGGCGCCGCCAGGATCCGGAATAGGGGGCACATCATGCGCAAATCCCACGGTTGATCTCATCGTGAATAGGGGGTCCGACCACGGTATGCCCCCCTATGGCTACGCCATTGGGTGTATTTTTCTAGTATCGACCTTTTTCTGTGTATTTTTGTTCATACGATATGATTGTTTTGAATTATAAGTCTAGAGTTGGAAAAATGAAGAAAATGCCAGAGAGAAAGAAGGAAAGAACATAATAATAATAATAATAATAATAATAATAATAATAATAATAATAATAATAATAATAATAATAATAATAATAATAATAATAATAATAATAATAATAATAATAAGTATAATTGTATAGGGGCATATATAATATAAAATAATAATTATATATATATATATATATATATATATATATATATATATATAGAGAGAGAGAGAGAGAGAGAGAGAGAGAGAGAGAGAGAGAGAGAGAGAGAGAGAGAGAGAGAGAGAGGGTGAGAGAGAGAGGAGAATTCAGCCTAAGCAATCCATGATGGAAAAAGATTAAAACAAAGGAAACTCCATCTTTTTGGAGAGATATGCAGAATGAAAGAGGACAGAATGAGCAAAGCTCTAATGTTTGGAATAATGGAGGATGCTAATAAGAAAGGAAGACCACCACAAGGAAGGAATGGTGTGATGATATTGAAGAATGGGCGCTACAGAAGCTTCGAATTCACGACCTCCGTTAACTCATCTTCCTCTCCGATTCAACAGTTTCTTATGCTCTGTGTGTACCATGAGGCTGGCTGTCTGTCACTGTCTCTGTCTCTGTTTGTCTCTGCCTGTCTGTCTGTCTCTGTATCTCTCTCTCTCTCTCTCTCTCTCTCTCTCTCTCTCTCTCTCTCTCTCTCTCTCTCTATTTGGAAAGATGCGGTTCTTCTGTCTATCCCTTCCCTTCCCTTTTCTTTCCCTCCTTCCCTCCTTCCCTCCTTCCCTTCCCAAATGGCACGTACTTGTCGTCTGCTGGGAATAAACGTCAGACGTCAAGACCACGCCGGGACACTCGGAGGAAGGGCATCGGGGGGCAGCCGGAGGGGAGGGTTGGCGTCACGGTCTGCTGGCCACCATTCGGAAAGGAGGGATGGATGGAGGGGAGAGGGAAGAACAGCGCCCGCGCCTTTGTTCCGGTGTTTTGTTTTACGGGCCGCAAAACCATCGCAGTCGCGATTTCTGGGGACGAGGAGGATGAGGATGAGGAGGATGAGGAAGAGGAGGATGAGGAAGAGGAGGACCGACCACGGACGAAGGGGAGCGGTTGCGGAGGGGAAGGCGTGGGGGGGCTCTCGGCCACGCCCCCCTGCAGAGTAGGAACGCCGTCTTGGCCCTAATTAACGGCCAATCATTAGCCTGATTTATTACCTTTGTGCGACGCCAAAAGAAAAGAACCGTAATGCGTCGACGCCAATCACTTTAGCTGTTCGCGGCGGCGATAGATGGCGCCAGAAACAGCAGCAGCAGCAGCAGCAGTAGTAGTAGTAGCGGTACTGGATTAATATCCATTGACTGCTGTGGCTGGATGTAGAAACTGCAGGATAGTCAGACCGTACTTAGTATTGGTGTTTTCTTCTTCTGGCGACCGACGTGACGCCGTACCAATCGATGAGTGACGGAGCGAGTGACAATGAAACGAGGATGCGCCGTCAATACAAATGACCGACGGACGAGTGAAGGAAACTGGTGCGCGGGGGGGGCAGGGGAGATGGAAATAAAAGATAAAGCGCCGCTGTATGTTGAGGAAATATATGAAATGAACGATTGAGCGAACGAGAGGACTGTAGGGAGGAAGAAAGGAGTGAAGATGAGACAAAGAGGAGGGGGACGGAGGAGGGACAGAGTCACTGCAGAGAAGAAAGGGAAATGAGGAGAAAAACTACTAATGAACTACTTCGCTTCTTTAGTAATGTTCTGACTATAATCCTAACCCAAAAATTTGAAAATCCGGACCCCAAGTTAACACTACAATTTGGGGAAGATAAAAGCAATAACCCGTCAAGTTTTTCTGGCAATAATCCTAGCCCTATTCAAAAAAGTTAATTAAATAACGAAGTAATTAATAATTAAGTTTAATTAATTATGACTGTTCTGTGCGTTAAGGTACAGCCTTACAGGTATTGGCCTTGCTATTTAAGCGACTAGCTATTAAGCACCTCTTACCAGTAAGCAATCCGCTATTAGTATGATAATGAATGGCCTGTCTATAGTTTTTCATGGCTCTAGCTCCAACCCTATCCCTCTAAGCCATAGGTGAGACTTAGTAAAGACCACATCTAGATAGAAAGAGACAGCTAGAGACAGAGATGTAGAGTCATGCAGACAGACGGAGAGAGAGAGAGAGAGAGAGAGAGAGAGAGAGAGAGACAGACAGACAGACAGACAGACAGAGACAGACAGATGCAGAGAAGTGGTGGACGATGTGGCATCACAGCTGTTCCCTTCCCCACGCCGTTACCATGACTACCAGCAGACTCCCCCTATCGGCGAGTCCTGATCCTAATATATTACCGATCGCGCAACTGACATCTAGCGCCGTTTTAACAGCATGACGTCTGAGCGCGTCAAAGGCAAACCGACGTCACTTGTCATGACACCCACACCCCCCCCCCCACCCCTCCGATAGCAGATCACTCATACAGTAGAACTTCGATATATCGCATATATATATATATATATATATATATATATATATATATATATATTATATTATAATATATACCGCAATGTATAATGTATACGGTCCCCGTGTGATGCGCCACCGTATACTTGGTTATAACGTACCTCGGATATAAGTACTATAAATTAGCATATTTAGTATATTTAATATATTTAGTATTTAGTATATTTAGTAATTAGTATATTTAGCATATTTATTTAGTATATTTGAGTATATTTTGTATATAATATTTAGTATATTTAGTATCTGTATTTAGTATATTGAGTATATTCATTATGTTAGCTTAGCATATTTATATGGTGTAGAAGAACTTCGTTATAACGCAATGTACTGTCCCCGTGTGCTGTGCTATACTGTATCGGATGGTATTGGATATAACAATGTACCTCGGATAATATAACGCACTAAATTCTCATGCTCCCCAAGTACGTTATAACGAATTTCTACTGCTTATGAAGTTATGAGCGATAATGAGTCGTACCTTATAGGATGGATCTGATGTCACAGACTCAGCGTTATAAACGTCTAGAATGTCGGAATAGTCAGTGATCGAACTAGCGTTGTCACGTGACCATAATGGCGCTGGACAAAAACGTTGTTCGCTTGGAAATGAGTGATTCTTTTGGGGAAATCTCGGCAGAAATAAGTTTTGAAATCTTCGTTAAAATGACGACGACGACTACGACGACGACGACGACGATGATGATGATGATGATGATGATGATGATGATGATGATGATGATGATGATGATGATGATGATGATGCCATTCAAAGAGTAGAAAATCAGGAAAGATGGAAACGAGGATCTAGAATTCTAGATTATAGACACAAACAGACATAGACAGACAGACAGAGGCACACACACACACACACAGAGAAAGACAGACACGCAGACACATAAGAGGTAAAGACAATGAAAAGTCAGAGTGAGAGCCATTGAAACCAGGCAGAAGGACTTCAGACAGACAGACAGACAGACAGACAGACAGACAGACAGACAACAGTACATGCAGACAAACAGATAAGAGACAGACTGACAGGAAGACAGACAGACAGCGGGATTTGATGGACATAGTAACCGGATAACGTACGGATGGGCCGTTTGAGAGTTGAAATATGGCCAGCATCGGCCATAGATCAGCGGCGGGCCATTTGTTACGGCGGCTGGGGCCAGGGTCCCGTGGAAGGGGCACCAGAGGCGGCGTCGACGGGGGCGGAGGGGGGTTGATTGGGGGGGAGACTTTCTTTCCGAGGCTCAATAAAGCGAGACAATTGCCGTCTTGGCCATCGATCATCGAAGCGTTGAAAATCCGTCGCGGATTTGCCGTAAGCAGCCTTCGAACGTGACGCCGGCAATGGCGCGCCGAGAACCTTGATTATCGCTCATTGTGGTGGTACCGCGGCGCCTCCCTCTGCACCGTCCCTCCCACTTTCCCTGCTCCTCCTCCACCTCCGCCCCCCCTGCCGTTGGTTCCTTTTCCCTCCCTCCGCCCACGTTATGGGCCTGATACGCGGGACCTTTAATTCCCCGGCGTTATTGCTGCTGGCTGGCTGCGAACGGGATTGCGGATTGAACCTACCCCCTCCGCCCAGGTCACTCCCTGCCCGCAGCTCCGGTGGTGGGTCGTCATCCTCTCTCTTTGGACTCCGGAGCCAGTCGCCAGAATGCTGGTCGTCTTCTCCAAGTAAAGGGAGTTTCCTCTAAACTGTGTCTCTTGTGTGCAGCGATTTGTGTTAACCCAGCTGTAACTGTGAAAGAATTTCAGAATTTTACTATTATTTTAATCCGTCCATTTTTGCCGGATGAGTTAAAAATGGCGTAATATAGAACCTCACACCAGCCTGCGGCACAGGGGTTACAATATATCGGACATCCATTTTTTATATAACGTTGCGCGCGCAACGATACAACTGCCAGAAATTAACGTCTTTCGTTGACTCATTTCCTTGCACTTTTACAACGTAAAAACAACAGCGTCTTGCGCAAGGATACATTTGACCCAATTACTGTTTTGAAATTATTAATTGCATGTGTTGAGATGTTAACCCTAGGCAATGGCTATAGTAACAGTTGAATTTGATGCAAACCGAATTTAGCCAGAAATGGATACATTTTTGGCAAGATCTGAGAAAATGCAAGGTGAAAAACACACTAAGTCAAAAACGGCGCCAAACGTTACTTTCGCGTTTATATTCTACATATCATTATGTGACTGCAGTTCTTTTTAATAAATTGTTGGTTGGTTTTGTAATTTTATGAAGAATTTGCCCTGTTTAGTGTGCCGCGAGGTATATTAACCCTAACCTAACCTAAACTGTGTCTTGGCAATTTGGCTTAACCTGCAACTGATTCAAATCGAAATTTTACATTGAGTTACATTAAATACACGTCAAAGGGGTTATAGGGGATGCCAAATTTCAGCCTAGAATATATTCAACGTCACTTTTGAGCACTTTTCAACGTTTGCGATTTGATTTGCCCTTACTGCTTATATATTAACCCTAACCCTAACCCTAGGCAATGGCTTAGCCTTTACGGATTCAAACGAAATTTTACAGACATAAAGATGCATCAATCTATGTCATAAGTGCCAAATTTCATAAGAATATATTCACTCCTTTGAGCACTTTTCAACGTTTGCGATTTGCCCTTACTGCTTACTGCTCCTCCGCATGACGAACCGCTGCTCACGGTTGAGGTCTGATGACACACGTATGCTGGTCTCTAAGCGGACTTTCACCAGGATGGGAGATCGGTCGTTTAGAATGGCCGGACCGAACTTGTGGAACTCTCTTCCGTCATTTCTTCGTGACTCACAAGTATCCAGAACTGTTTTTCTATCAAAGCTAAAGACATTTATGTTTGACTGAATATGCAGCGCCACAAAAAATTAACTTATGTAGGCCTATGTATGTATGCTTATATATTAACCTACCGAGAATGGTATTGGCAGATGTGTGAATGGCTAGCACTTTTGACAGAGAGGTGAAGAGCACCTGCTAATCAAGTTTTTTCAAAAATTAGGGCACTATCTCTTGTATGTCAAAATTGCTTGGCATTCAGAATTTTGCCTGAGATATTCTCTAATGCGTAAATTGGACATTTCTAAGGAAATTTTTATCTACAGAGAATGGTATTGGCAGATGTGTGATTGGCTAGAACTTTTGACAGGCAAGTGAAGAGGACTTAGTAATGAAGATTTTTCAAAAATTAGGGCACTGTCTCTTGTATATCAAAAGTTCTTGGCATTCAGAATTTTGCCTGTGGTATTCTCTTTTGCTTAAAATGGACATTTTTATCAAGGTGCTCTTTTACCTGTCCCAAATGTCTACGTCACCGCCAGTGCCAAATATTTCCCGCTTTTGTCAACGTAAATTTAGTTACTCTGAAACTGATATCTTGCCCATATCACGTACTGGAATAACGCTAAGGAGGTTAATTAATTAATACAATTTATGCTTTATGTCATTATCTTAAATAATTATAAACATTTTGACTTTTTGTTTGTGCGGTCCATGGAATGTAGCTTAGTATTTGGTTTAATGCGGCCATTTCAAAGTCATGCAGATAATCTCTGCTGCTGCTACTACTACTACTACTACTACTACTACTACTACTACTACTACTACTACTACTACTACTACTACTACTACTACTACTACTACTACTACTTACTACTACTGCTACTACTACTGCTGCTACTGCTGCTGCTGCTGCTACTACTGCTACTACTACTGCTGCTGCTGCTGCTGCTGCTGCTGCTGCTACTGCTACTGCTACTACTACTACAGCAGCAGTAGCAGTAGCAGTTGTAGTAGCTTACCCAACCCTCTTCTAGAAACATCGTTTCCAATTTAACTACGCTTTATCTATTTTTATTTTTATATTTTCCTAGTATAAGTCGTTTCCTGGTTCACGACTGTTGTTTCATGTCGTTTACCTCATACGGACATAATAATTGCATTTCTCCTTGTCTTTCGCGTAGAAAAGACCCGGGGGAGAGAAGCCACCACCCCCCCCCCCTCTCACCCGCACACAACCTCACCCACGGACTCTAGAAGTTGTTCCACCTCAAGGCAACCGCACACCCCAACAGACAAACAGACAAAAACTATATACGAGTGTTTCCGAGAAGAAGGGGTCGTTAGCGCCTTCCTTTAAAGTCTGTCTGTCTGTCTGTCTCTCTCTCTCTCTCTCTCTCTCTCTCTCTGTCTGTCTCTCTGTCTGTCTCTCTGTCTCTCTCTCTCTCTCTCTCTCTCTCTGCATCGCTCGCCCAGTATAGTTCAAAGGCCTCTTGGACACGTCGCTGACTGCAACTGTCACTTAATCAGTCGGACGGTGGTAGCGGACATGACTCCATGACTCCCCCCCCCATCAGCTCCTCGCTACGCCCATCCTTCGGTTGCTGTTGCTGCTGGTTGAGCGATGGATGCGCCCCCGCGTGTACCCGGGACGCGGTCTAATCTGTTGCGGTCGGAAGAAAACGACCTCCAATGACGAGTTAATTTTCTTTCAAGGTGCTCCACCGGTGGTCAAGAACACAAGAAGGAATAGAGCGAGACTGGGACAGACAGACAGACAGACAGACAGACAGACAAATAGACAGCCAGACAGACTGACTGACTGACTGACTGACTGACTGACTGACTGACTGACTGACTGACTGACTGACTCGAGATACATACACAGGCGGATAGGCAGACAGATAGATCGATAGAAACAGGGTTATTTCTAGGATGGTGAATTTGGGGGTGTTGGCAAAATTTGGGGAGGGTGTCGGACTTTGGAAAAAGTCTGACAAGCAAAAAAACCTAAAGAAAACCTTAAAACCTTATCAAGTATTCAGTATCCAAAAAACTGAAAAAGGTCATCCCTAGCCCAGATTGGGGAGTGTTACGGGGTGTCGATCTCAAATGGGGGGTGTTGGGGGTGTTGGTGTCAAAATATCCCTCGATTGGGGGTGTTGGTCTCAGATTGTGGAGGGGTGTTGGGGTATAAAAGTATCCCCAGTTAGAAAGATAGATAGATAGATGGATGGATACATAGATAGACTGACTGACTGAATGAATGAATGAATGATTGAATGAATGAATGAACGATAGAAAAAACAGGCATAGGGACAAATCGATAGACAGACAGATACAGAGAGACAGACATAGAGGAGGTATGGGTTTTTTCTTTACGGGGAAGTTAAGGTTACGTGTTATTGCATAGGCCTCTAGTACTATACAAGCGGGTTAGGGCGTTATATGTTAAGCCGACGATTTGGTTTCTCTAAAGTTCCGTTTTGTTTTACGATTTGGAAATATCGGGTTGCCATGGTTACCGCGCCACGTGGTAGGGTCTGTGGCAGGCTACTTCTGGCATCGATCATATAATAAGACGTCAATTTTTCTATGTTTGTTTGGGCCGGTTGTCTATCTGTGAATGAATGGATACATGAATGAATGAATGAATGAATGAATGAATGAAGGAAGGAAGGAATCAATCAATAATCAATCAATTGACCAAGCAAAAATCCAATCGGCCAACAAACTAAATCAATGAATCGAGAAAACTATCAAACAGAATAAAAAATCAAAAAGAATCAAAAGAATCGAATCAAAGAACGAATAAATAAATAGATCAATCAATCAACCAATCAATCAATCAACCAACGCAAAGTTCAGCAACAGTTCTTGGTAATCATCGTTCGACTATTTAGCTGATCTTGGAGTGCATCAACCAGCATCATTCCCTGTCCCATCCATCGTCCCCCTCTCGTCCCTCTCTTTTCCCTTTCCTCCTCTTCCTCCTCCTCCTCCTCCTCCTCCTCCTCCGCTAATTCCGTCCATTCATCAGCATCAATTCGAAGACTCCTAACGCTATTTTCGATGGCCATTTAACCGCATTGTATACAAATACGGTCGATACACGCGTGCCTCTGTCTTCCTGTCCGTGCCAGTGTCTCTGTCCGTCCCCGTCTCCGTGCGTCTGCCTGTGTCTGCGTCATGTCGTGTGGACATCTGTCACGACGACTGGCGTCGGATTCGAATAATTAATAGAATCGTCGCTAGGCGGCGCTTGACGCTTATTCGCCGTATTAGGGGACGCGTATTACACTTCTTCGCCAGCATCCCCGACAAACCAGGGATGGGATTAATCCAAACTCAGCAGCCGCAGCAGCAGCAGCATCCTAGAAAGAAGAGGATGACGAGGAAGTGGGATGGAGGGAGTACGCTGACACCCTTGGTCCGCCCCTCCTTCAAAGGCGGGATGGAGGGGGGAGTAGAAGAGTGGAAATTTCGGAATACGTTGAAAATTGCATTATGGAGGCGCTCTTCATCGTTAGATTCGATTCGGTGCGAGCGAGAGTGTCTTGGGGAGGGGGAAATGGGCGGTTGGATGGGTGGGGTGGTCTGGGACTTGGTGGGACTCGGTGGACAACATTTGGTAAACAGCTGGTCGGCGGTCGAGTGAGACTTGTGCCGCGGGGCGTCATGATGACGCCGCGATGGAGTCATGGGCCTGGAAGTGAGGGACGGAAGGAGAAAGTCCGACGGTAGAAGGAACAGGGAAAGAGAGAAAGGAAGATGGAGACGGATGGGGAAAGACAGGGGAGATTGGGAGGAGAAGGAGGAGGAGGAGAAGTATGGATAAAGTGAACGCTGACAGAAGGACGAATATAGTTGCGCGGAGGGACAGAACGGAATAGTAGTAGTAGGAGGAGGAGGAGGAGGAGGGAGGGAGGAGGAGGAGGGGAGGGAGGGGAGGGAGGGGTAGGGAGGAAGGAGGGGAAAAGGGGTAGGAGGGGACGAAGGGAACTTTCGAAGGTAGATATATCTGGTTGGTGGCTAAATCAATGACGACCTTTTGAACTTTCAGTGTTCGATACATGATTTTCTTTTTATATGAAAAAAGGTTTGGAAATCCATCTCGCCTCTGTTTTGTCGCAAGAAACTATAATTGAATGTGTTCACTGCACACTATAGATATACTGACTGAAAGAAATATACGTTTTTTTTACAAGAAACTGAAAGAAACTCAAAGATTTAATTTATCATTAAAACTGTCCATGCAGATTAACAGTTCTGCAGAATACTATAGTATTAGGAACCAACTTCCAGAGTTTTCTCCAGTTTTCATCCGACAAATTATCTCAGTTTCTTTTCCTGCTTTGTGAGTCTATGGAGCTGAGTGTCTGTCTCAGATCAGCCTATATAGACATTGCTCATCACGCTATTGACTTACTATATCCATTCCACAGGATAGTCGGCAGAACTTTCATTTTGTTGATGTCCCTCGTTCTCGTACAGTCATTGGTTTTAGTGAGTGGCGTGAAATGGTTGGGAGGTGTCCAATATTCAAACACTGTGGATCCAAATCGGGAAGACCTAAATTGATTATTCTTCAACTATTTTAAGCAAATACAGTACTGCTCAGAAAATTCTGAACACACGTGGATTTCGAAGCAAAACGAAGTTTAAGGCTTGTTAAAACATTGCAGTCACAACCAAGAACACCAATGCTGTATGTTTTCATTAATGATACTATTCTACGATTGATGTACAGAAGGCTATAGATATGCAAAAATTCAGAAGAGTGTTGAAACGAATTTCATCCACATTTTCTTGTGTCCCCATCTTCATTGCATCAAACCATACTAGGACAGTCAATATATTCTGCCTCAGTTTTATTCTAGAGCGTTCGAAATGCCACGAAAACTAGTGAGCTATGTCAAACGACACTATACAAAGTGTTCTATACCGAAATTCATGGCGCTATAGAAGCTCGCTCATCGAATTTAGAGAAAAGCAAGCAAAAGGGGAGTCTATGTAGCCTACATGGCCGTTGAATCAAATGTATTATTTTGGTTTTGTCGTCAATGGGGAATCTGATTATTTTTATCGTTGATTCTCGGGGTGTACACGAGACGGTAGGCCGCATCGGGGAGCGGGGGAGGTGAGGGGAAGGTGAGGAAGGGGACGGAGGAGAGGTCTTTCGGTGGCCATGTGCCCATCGGCGATTCCGGTCACGTACGTGGCCTTTCTGCCGGAGCGGCTTCGTCCCCTTGGGGGGTGGGAGAGACAGAAACCCCGGTAGGCCGTTTAGGCAGGACGAAATCTGGGCAACGCCCCGCGGCGGCGCAGGTTCGGACCCGCCCCAGCCTTTCAGGGCGGGGTATGGGGTGGGGAGTGGGGTGGGGAGGTGGGGTGGAGTGCAGAGGAAGCACAGTCGATTTCTGGAACCCAGACGAAATATGAAGATTCTTGCCCGGCTATATATATTTTTTCTCGGACGGTATATATATATATATATATCATATATCATATATAGGCCTACATATATAGTATATATATAGTATATATATATATATATAGAAATCTACCTATTTAGTATATATATAGTATATATATATCATATATAGGTCTACATATATAGTATATATATATCATATATATATATATATATATATATATATATATATATATATATATATATATATATATATATATATATGCTGCCAACATTACTTAGTTGCCGCCCGAAAGACTTATAAAAAAGTGTTCGGAGACATTAAGCAATTGTGTGACTAACTCTCGTCCGGTTCGAATTCTGGGAAGTATATATATATATATATATATATATATATATATATATATATATATATATATATATATATATAAGGTAGACTTTCGGCTGTGGCTGTTACAGAGTTAGATTATTAAGCAGAACATATGAATAACCGGCCACTGCGGTACTGTTTCAAATACGCTATATAAATTCACGAGATTCGACTTGCTTACTTACTTACCTACAGTAACCTATACTCACTCGCCGATTCGCTAAGTGGAATGTTTTTGGATGTTTTTACGATATTCTCTGATAAAAGAACCTTTAGAATGGTGTCTCAATTTGAATTTTAAACGATTTTCTCTTAAATTAGAGTTTTTTAATCACAGTCTTCGTCGTCGTCATCAATATTTTCGTCGTTATTGTCACTGTCGTCGTTGTCGTAGTCGTCGCCATCACGTCACCAGTTTCTTCTTTTTCGTAGTCGTCGTTATCATTATCATCAGCGAACAACAACGTCTGTCATTCCTTTGCTTCCTTTGTCATCACCCTTCGGAAATTGCATCTCACCCAAATCATCACCCGACTCCACTTCCACCCCACCCCACCCCACCCCACCGCACACACTTATTGTTCAATTTACCTCCGAAACGCGGTTTGGAGATAAGAGAGGGATAAGGAGGGAAAGGTGACAGACAGAGACAGACAGACAGACATAGATAGAGAGGTAGAAACAGTCTGATACAGAGTAAGAGAGACGAAAACAGACAGGCAGAGTTGGAGAGACAGAAACAGACAGAGACACATAGACAGACAGGCAGAGGTTGAGAGAAACAGACAGAGACAGAGAGATAAACAGCTCTGCCCCTCTGTTTAACCATTCTGGGTCGCATCTTTTGTGCCGCTCTACAAAAGATATGGCGCTAAATAATTTCCTCCGAATATCGAACTCGTTCTGCCCCCCATTGAACGAGGGTGATGGATTATTGCCAAACAGTGTGTCATGGTTTCTACGTGGACTTATATAGCTCTACGTCGCATCATTGCCGTGTGTAAAGCTATTTGAATGCGCTTAGAGACTATAGGTTATATATCCATGTCCCCTGTGGTATCTGGTAACTTCGTGAATAATAAACGTGATTTTATGGGTTTTTATCTTTTTTCTTTCTTCTTCTTCTTCGTCTTATTATTATTATTATTATTATTATTATTATTATTATTATTATTATTATTATTATTATTATTATTATGGAAAATTATTATTATTATTATTATTATTAATTATTATTATTATTAGCCAACTAGAAAAATCAGCCAACGAAAATCTGAGGTTGGGCAGGTGGGGGCAGATGCCCACTTGAAGGGGGGCACCAAAGGTTCTGTTATCATACTCAGAAAGATTTCGTTCCGTAGTTTAGGCCTATACAGAGGCTTACCTAGGGTATTTGACACTCATGGCAGAGGGGGATCAGAAAATTAACTTATAGCAGGTTGACAGATCTTTTATTAACAAATCGTGATATTTTATCGACGCAAGAAGATTAAAACTACAGATGTACTTTTGTTGCTTTTACTGATGTGAACTGGTCTATATGACGTGCCCCTCAAAGTCAGTTTTCTCAGTTTCTTCTTCTCTTTCTACGCTGAGTAGAGAGCAAGATCACAGAGTTATTTACACCACCTTCAAGTGGGCATCTGTCCCACTTGCCATACTTTGGGTACGCCACTGGAAGAGATGACTTGATATCAAAATACGGACTCGGCGAAAATGAGGAAACAAAAGACTTTTTGATCCTACACTGTTCTTGTTAGGAGTTCTTATTGTTGTCAGGGTCAGAGACAGTAAATAGTTTGACCCGTCGACCCATTGACCTCTAGCCTTTCCGTCCTTTCCGTTTCCGGCGTCACGTGACCATCTGTGCGCGGTCAACCAAAGCGACCAGCCATGCGCAATAGTAGACCTCATATTTCATCGACCACTGACCACAACCTGACACTCGCCTCCCCCCACCACCCCGCCGTTTTCCAGTTACGG
>CM030849.1:845000-875000 GCA_018105865.1 Metaphire vulgaris
TTTCTTGATATTTTTGTGTGAACGTGTTCAGACTTGTTGATTGTATTTTTTGTGTTGTGTTTTTTGTAGTTCTGCATAGGCCAAGGAAAGTGCACAAATACCCAAAAGATGGCATATTCGTCATCCACATCATCGGCAAAAGGTGAAGAGTGGCTGAACTGTGAAGTCTGCGGCCTTACATTCAAAAACGAGAAGGTGTGACAAAGTTCCAGAAGTTTATACTTGCTAACTGTCCAAGATTTTCTTCTTTTGTTTAAGATTTGTATATTCCTGTGTTACAGATATTGTCAAGCATATAAACCCTATTGGTTTTGTTAGCTATTACATGTTCTGATTTAACATTCAGACAGTCCAGAAACTAATGGTGGTTCCAGGATTTGGCAAGTTGGAGGGGGGGAGTTGGGGTGGCAACTTCTAAGCATGTGGCCAACTATTTTTATTAAACCTGGACTAGTGTAGTTGCTTAGAATTGGTGCACTAAAATGTGGGGGGGATTAGGGCGCTGGTATTCAAAAGGTGCACGGGCTCCCTGACCTGCCATGTGGAACTGCCTCTGCCAGAAATTATAGGCTTATGTAGTCTCGATTGTAGTTAAGCACAATAGTCTTGAAGACACAAGAGTACACTATTTGCAATATTATGTGGTCTTGACTGTAGTCAAACATGATATTTACTTTTTTTTGTCTTTTCGTAAAAAAATTAATGCTCGATTTGAGTAGATAATTAGGATTTTCGAGTAGTAGGGACTTATACTTGCATTTGGTGACAGGCTATCTTTATTTCTGGTTGCGTTTGTGTTTTCTCAGCACTATTCGATTCATTGTGGCGGCACATTCCACGCAAACCGAGTAGCGGCGAGTCTTCGCGCTGCATCACAGGTAACTTCATCTCAGGGTTTGCCGCAGGATTGTAAAAACATCCATTAATCCCTTAAAAATATCCAGAAGCAAGAAGTTGATTAGCTATCACTTTCAATTTCATCTATCCATTGAGGCTGGTCTATGTTGAGATGTAATCTACAAAATGGGTCTACATAGTATGTCTACAATGTGTGTTTTGAAGAGGTGTTACTCTTATGGAGTTGTTATATATTTTTAATTGCCATTCTTTATAGCTTTTGTATTAGTACTGGTAGTAGTAGTAGTAGTATTAGTGGTGGTGGTGGTGTTGAAGGCACAAAAAAACCAGACTATATTAAATGCAAACCTAAATGTGACTAGTCCAGTTTTTTTGCGCCACCCTGTGTATCCTTAGAATCCTGGAAAGATTCTATTATTCTATGTCTTTAGAATCCATCAAAGACAACTGTTGATTCGCAGACATACACAAGTAACAACCCATCATACTGGACCGGTCTTCAGCAGTCTTTCTCCAACAAGAAGGAAGCAGAACCACCACAGGACAGGTCTCTGCGTGCCCAAGGTCACCAGGAATCCACTGCATATCCAACCCAGGCGCCGGAGTACGTGTCGTATCCCGTGGGAAAGCATGCAAAATCCACCGGAGGAAATGCAGGCGACGGCTATGAAGGAATGTACGGGATGCCGGGTTTCGGTTGGTCGAACGCCCCGTCGGGTCAGGGTTCAGACGACGGCGGTGGCAGTCAGTCGTATTTTGGTGAGTGGCAGTCAGACTCGCGTCAGGCGAGCAAGGGTCCAGCGGAGTGGCAGTCGGAGTCGCGTCAGATGAGCAAGGGTCCAGCGAGGCCGGCAGAACAGAGTACTTGGGACGGCGGTTATTACTCGGGTGGAGGCAACGAGGGCCCCGCCGCGGGCCAGGGGTTCCCTGGGGCAGCCGTAAAGCCGCAGGAGTCTGCCAGGGTGTCTCAGAAGTCCGACGTCCCAGCATGGTACAGGATGATTGAGCCGGTGGTTTCAAATTCACAGAGAATCGAACCGTACGGGTTGTCTGGCAAACCGGCACAGAGCAGGAACGATGGAGGTCTGTTGCGACATGACAGTGGATCCAAAAGACCCGCCGAACTGGGCACGGGTTGGAACAGCACCGGAAGCGGTCTGGACATCTCTGGAAAGCTTCGACAGTTGAGAGAAGAAGGATTGTCGAGAAAAGGCAAAGATCCAGTGAGCCAGTCGGGATGGGATGCCGGCGGATACATGACCGAGAGCGGTCGGGAGCAGGTTCGCGACGACCGCGGCACGAGGGGTATTCCTGGTCGATTTGGAGAGGGCGGTGAGTTGGGTCAGGCGGGTCGGATCAGGGAAACCGACTCGTTTCGTAATAGTGACTATTACAGCGATTTGGATGCAAAGAACAGAGAGGAGTTGAGTCGTAGAAGGGAAGATAATTTTACAAGTTTGGGTCGTAAAGATGGTTTTCAAACCGATTCCCACGGGTCGGAGACTTCTTATTACAGGGACGACCAGAGCGGCAGAAGGGAGATGTTTGCCGCAAGGCTTTTGGAGAAGCAGAGAGAGGATTCTGGCCGTAGAGAAGACAGGTCGCAGAGCGATTTGGGACGCTTGGACAAGAGAGAACCTGTGGCTAAGACGGGAAGGTACGAAGAGGTCGCAAGGGCAGAATTTGAAAGTAAACTATTACAGATGCAGCAGCACAAGAGAAATATGATGCCATGGGAAGAACCCCAGGATGATTGGAATAAGAGGGACTTCAGCGAATCTGCCAAGTCTGGTTGGACCGACGTAGGAGCGGGGCGCGGCAAAGTGGATCCACGGTCGGACCGCCTCAGCGGAATGCACCGTTCGGTGCTGCTCGTGGTTTTACCGCGCCTGGAATGTCACGGGCACCGTCGACAAACGATACCCAGGACGTGAGAAGCTCTGGCGGCAGCATGGGTGGCGCACTGGGGTCGGTTGGAACAAGACCGGATCGGAGACCCGCCTGGGATGGTCAACAAAGGTGGCCTGCAGGATATGGACCGGAAAAGGGTGAGCAAGGTCTCGGTTCGGGAATACAGGCTCGATAGACAGCAGATTGAAACAGCTTTCTGCTGTGAGTCAGAAAAGGGACGCTGAGATGACCTGGAAAGACCAGTGGGGTGGAGGAAAATCGGCGGATGAGGGCCACGCCCCCGACAGAATGGCGCCCTTCGCCGGAGTCGACCGGCCCGGTGTAGGCCGTGGACAGCTGATGGCAGGGGGATTGAAGAACGTAGGTCGAGGGGCCAGTGGTAGCCTATCAGGCGATAAAATAACTATCGGAGGACAGTCGCAGGGAGTTGGACGGATTGGAGATGGTTCTCGCGAGAGAATCCCAGGCATTGGAGGGCCAAGGAATTCATTTGCGACATCGCAGGGTGCACCCAGAATCTTGGAACAGTTTCCCGGGGTGTCTGGATTGGCAGGAGTCGGTCGGGCGGGAGGAGGGTTTCCCAAAGCCCCACTCCTCAGAGTGCCAGAGGTGCTGTTGGCGTGCAGAACCTGGGGCCAGTTCCCGAGACCGGTAGGGGCTCCGCTATGAGCATAGGCCGTGGGGTCTCTGCTGTGGGTCCGGGCATTGGGACCAACGCTAGACCCGAATCGGATGCTCGGGCACCGGTGGGTCAGCAGAAGACACCCGGTTATCCGATTTGGAGTGCAGCGCCAAGCAAGTCACAGGGTGCCAGTGCGATGCCTGTTGCGGCAGTTGCAAAGAGCAGCGTTGCCAGCCAGAGGCCAATTCCAAGTCTCCTGGATATGAACCTATCATTCGGTACTTCTGGAGCTAAAAAGAAGAGCAATCGCCTCGTGACAACACAGCAAACCAGAAAGTAAGAATCAAATTATTATTGTTATTATTATTTATTTATTTTATTTTTTTGTATTAGTACTTGTGGCAGTGGTAGTTTAGTACACTGTAGTTGTTGTTATAGACGTAGTAGTAGTAGTAGTAGTTGGTAGTTGTAGTAGTAGTAGTAGTGGTGGTTGTAGTAGTAGTAGTTGTTGTAGTTGTAGCTGTGTTGAAGTCAGCTGTAGTTGTTGTGATTGTTTTTTTGAAGGTAGTATGCATTAGTATTGGTAGTTGTAGTGGTTGGGGTTGTAGTAGTAGTAGTTTCTTGTTTGTAGTCATTTGTTTTAGTATTTTTAATTACATAGAGTGAATTCTAATTTTGGTTTTCTTTTTTTTGGAAGATGTTAAATTTGTTGGCCTAGTTTTTGTTAATGTTGAATTCGGGCCATATGTTTGTAGTTTATCTTTAATTTTGTTGTACTTAACATGCTGGTTAACAATAACAAATGTGAATTGGTATTTTAGAACAGATACTAGTCTTCACCATTGGACAAAAGAAAGACAGTTTTATTTACTTTTTGATGTTTGTTTTTTGTTTTGGATTTCCAAGCTGAGCTTGAACATGATTAGCGGCAGATTAGAGTTATAGGATGGACGTTAGAGGACATTTTCTGCTTTGTGGTTTTTGTAGAATCCCATTCAGATGAAGATCCAGCTTGGCTCAAAATCAGAAAAGGATTCAAATGTGCCAAAAAGGGATTTGGATAAGACTCCGGTAACTGCTGTGACAGTTAGGATGTCCCAGGCAGTTGCAAAGACTACAATGTCTGCCGGCCAAACCATTTCCGGCAAGGTTGCGGCAAAACCTCCTGCTTTGTTTGGTGGCTCTTTTGGAAAGCCTCCAGGTGTTGCAACTCCTACCACCTTTAACTACTCCGACTTCTCAGGCCGGAAAGGGTGTTCCATCCGGTCCCGGAAAACTGCAACCGGCCTCGGATTTGGCAACGTGGGCCAGCGAAATGTTGGTGAAGTCTGCTGTTGTGGATGCTACCGCTACCAAGTCGGCCATTTCACAAGGGAAGTCCAGCCTGTTGCCAACTCCAGTTCCGAGCCGGGTCGCCGTGACCCAACCATCTGCGGTTCAGGATGCAAATAGTAGAAAGGCCCTGCTGCCGACCCCGAACTCTGCTGGGCAGATCCAGGGTGATCTGGCAGGGTCTAAATATCCTGCAGGTGGCGATGGGAAGAACAAGACCGATGGTGGAGTAACCTCAGCAAAAGATTTACCATTGGTTAAGACTACTGCAGTTGCTTCGGCCGTGAAAAAAATCCCTTTACAAGGAATTCCTGTACGGTATGTTCGTCATTTTACTTATATTGTTTTTCTAGGGTGATCTGATGTGACAAAATATGTTATTATTAAGATCTTAATAACATTTTCTGGCTTATCTCCAACATTACTCTATATGGTCTTATCCAATAGTGAGCAAGTGTGTTATTTTGTGCACGAGTGTAGAAATATGAATAGACGCATTCTGATTATTCACTGTTTGAGCATTAACCATTGCAACCAAATATAGTGACTTATATACACATACAGTTGTGGCCAAAAGTGTGGGGTCACTAAAGAAAGAGCGGAGCCTTGATATCTCTACTACCCATAAAAGGTTTCTTTAACTGCACTTTGCATCACCCTTTGGCTTCTTTGCTATTGTCTTGTCCACTGCACCATGTGGGTAGCACCATCAACTTGTAGATATTCTTTCTTCAGTTCAGAACAGGCATTGTGCTTCTTAGTGCACTTCTCAGCTACCTTTGAACACTGTAATGTGATATAAACTAGCTTCATCTCAGATAGCCTACTTATGCACAAACACAACATATTTTATTATAGAACCTATTATTAACAGTGAATTGAATATATTTTGTTTTCAATTCGACACATGCACAGAGGAAATAAATGATAAGTCAAAATAATTGCCAAAGACATGTATTCTGCCTGATTCTTTTGGCCACGACTGTATGCCAGATGCAGAGGAGTACTCAGAAATGATATTTTTCGTGTTCTGTGTTTTGTGAAATATTTTGTGATTATTTGTTAGCCTGACCTCAAATTAGTTCCCTTCCATGACATAGGCATTCAGTAATAAATCAGTCCAATGGATCCTTCAGCATGTGTGCAATTAAAATAGGCTTTACATTTAATCTATTAACATACTGTCTAAGGATATAATTATTTTTTCGTATTTTATTTCATTACTGTAACTTAAGATTTAAAAATAATCTGACTTTTATGATTGTTTTATCAGAGGCACATCATCCTAAGAGGCTCATCCTGACACCCTCAAAAATATTTTGCGGGTTTTTCGGATTTTATCCAATGATATTGTCATGCTTGGTGATTGCATTGCATGATTTTGCCTTGACATTGCTCTGCAATTGTTTGGCAAGTATAAGACAATCAATAGCAATCAATGGCAATCAATCAATAATTAGGAATGTTGACTTGTCATCTGTGGCATGCCAAGACACACTGTGAATTTGTGACGCTGGGATATAGTCATTGATTTTTTGGAGTTTGTTTTTGGTTGGAGTTGACAAACCTGGATCTTTTCACATGAGTGTCTCTCAAGATAGTTTGTCTAAATGATTTTATATTTCTAAACGGTGCCGCACTTTATTCTGTGGCACTTTGTTTCTGCAGTGCAATCTTTTAATACACTGCCTCCTGTCTGAATTTCAACGTTTGCCAATTTTTGCACTTTTGGTGCCACATACTTGCAATGCATACTTGCCCATATCTATTTAACTTATTATTGAATACTTTTGGCATAGTGTTCTGAAAATGTTTGACATATTATTGTGATATTGTGAGTATATGTGGTATACTATTCTGAATACTTTTGGCATGGTACTCTCAATACTTTTGGCATACTGTTGTTGCATTTGTGTGTCCATTTATGTTTACCCTATGAATGGATACCTTTGGCATACTATTGTGAATACCCTTGGCATACTATTGTAGCTTCAACTGTGCACAGCAACTCTATGGGGATTGTCCCTTGTATTCTAGTGCTGTGAGGACTTGTTTCTGTCCTCTGCTTTTGGGATCTGACTGTGTGTATGAAATGTACTATCATTTGGCCTTTTCAGTTTGTTATTTTACTTTTTCATGACTTTCTTGATCCTTGTGAAAAAATTAGGTTACGTCTTGATTGGAAGGTCACAGTTTTCTTTCCAAATTAGAATCCAGCTGTATCTGTGATGCATCATTTACTAGGGTACCACGTTATAAAATAGAGTACAACAGCGTAAGAAATGATCAGAATTATTAAACTATTTACGTTAAATAAGATCACCCATTTTGCAAGCTGTGGAAAGGAATGGAGGTGTCTATTTCACTTGTCACTCTACATTGACAGAAGATTGTCTAGGCATTGAATTGCCAGGACATGAAATCCTTTTCCAATGTTACATTTTAAAGATCTGCATTCTAATTTGTTAGTTGCCTTCTGTTTACCAAATGCCTTGCCTTCTTCAATGTACCATCCATGTCCAAAAACAAATCTTTGGCTGGGTGTAATCAAACATTGTGGCACATCGTTCATTTTGTGGCCTTTGTCAGTTATCAGAGACTTACCTGGTACATATCAGTTTTCATCAAACATTGTGGTATGTACCTTCAGTGTACTTTTGCTCAGTACCATTCATCTTTTATGGAATGGAATACTGAAACATGGAAATGCCATCAATGACTACCGGTACTTGAATTACTTTAAACAGCTGATGCATATATGTGTCATGACTTTCTGTCTTTTTGTGTGTTTCCTTCATTCCTTCCATCCTTCCTTCCTTGATTTTTTTCATCTTTCTTTCTCTCTCATGTTCCCTGATTTGAAACTGGAACAAGGTCCGATTGTGCTAGTCATCTAGATCCAGTTTTCCCCTTTCTTCATGTTATTTGATCCAAGGTCAACAATGATCTGTACTGGATCAATGGCCCTGCCCTTCCTCTTGTTCCTTTAACCTTTAACCATCTCCTTGTTGTTCCTCCTGTTCTTCCGTTGTTCTCCTATCATCATCATCATCATCATCATCATGTGCCATCTTCGAGTCGGACGTTGGTAGCCACAAGTTGTTGCCACTGTTCTTGGTCCTCAGCAAATCTTTTTAGTTCTCCATAGTTTTCAATGCCCGTCCAGTCTCTGATGTCTTCCAGCCAAGTTCTTCAAGGTCACCCTTTTGCTCCTTTCCCTTTGCATTTCCCATCCAAGATATCTATCGCTAGTTCTGAAGATGAGCCTCTCATTAGATGTCCATCGTATAGTGTTTTCCTTTTGGCAATCTCTTTCATCAGGTTTTGTCTGTTTCCCATTCTTGTGAGTATTTCCTCATTGGTTATTTTATATTTCTAACTGATTTTTCTGAATTCTTCGTAAACACCGTATTTCAAATGCTCCTATTTTCTTTTGTATATTTTTTTGTTATAGTCCAGCAAAAAATATGCAGAAGTAAATAGAGGCATTTGAAATATGGTGTTCTCCTATATTTTAAGTTAAATTCTGTTTTCAACTGTTAAATGCCAGAATGACTCACATGGTATTGATTGCACCAGCACCGCTCTGAGGTCTGAAATGAGTCGCCATTGTATAAGAGATCATGTATCCTCTGCATTCACAGTTTACCTGCTTCAGGTAGATATTGATGTAGCCCCAGTAGCACTTTAGGCCACTTTAGGCTTGTGCTCAGTGCATTATTACCAAGGTGCTATGTCGACTGTGAACAGTTGATTTCTTTACAAGAGATATTCTTTATTGATCATGGGTCTTAAGAATTGATTTACTTTATTCTTTGTCTAGCACTTCATCATACATGTCTTTGGTTCCATACAGCAGTAATATCCATTCTTATTCTAGGTTTGGTTCTATTATATTTACTCTGACAATCATTCAAGTGTCTACCAGATTCTCCTTGAAACTAGTTTAGTTGTTTACTGGCAGATTTCTCTGGGAATGTTATTTTTACTTTTGACAGCCTTCCAAGTGTCTACCAGATTCCCACTGAAGCTGGTTAAGTCGTTTAGATTTCTCTGAAGATGTTAGTTTTCTCTGACTACCAGATTCTCCTTGAAGCTTGTTCAATCAACGTGCTGTTTTTTAAAACTTTCATGCTGTTTCATTTCGTTTCAACCTGATGCAAACCTTATATTAAAATAATTATTTGTTTCCCTCCTGGTTTGCAGTTGCCAACCATGTGCACTGCTGAATATTTAATCCACAGCTTCACCAGTAACATAAAAATGTTCTGACCAATTTCTGAAGTTTTTATCTCCACATTTTATACTATCAACGTTGTTGATACACTTTATATTGGTATAATTCGTAGCCCAGTATGCATATGTATGTATTTCAACTCTGCTGCACGATGGTTAGTGCAATGACATGACTTTGATTACCCTTTCATTGCAAACTCTGGGTGTTTTTGCTTTGATCACTTATGTTGTCAACATTTTCAATTGCCAGTTGTATTTCACACAAATGAACTTGCAAAACATCAAAGAATTATAATATTAACTGAAGTGGGGGCAAGTCAACTTACAGCCCAGTCTGTTAATATTTCACGAGCGTATGTGGTTTTTTCCGTGCCCGGAGGGGGCTGCAGATAGCCTTCGTGTTATTGCCTATTGTGGTGTTTTCTGACCTTTAGCTCACCAGCCACACTAGATAGCAAAGTTGCCCCAACTGCATCGTCTGCCTCTGGCGCGAACATCACCGAAGCTGCCAAGACTGCGAAGAACCCTACGGCGTCGAGCACCGGCCCACGACCCGCGCCGGCACTCCCGGCCGGGCCCGGGCCTCTGACCGCGGCACAGCGGGAGCCACGCGGATTACAGAAGGCACCTGTCCCGGGTGTGCGAGGTGGAAGTGGAAAGAAGGATGCCAGCGAAAACATCGATGAATTTGATCCGGCCTTGTCAGAGGCTGTCGGACAGTTTTTCAGTGATGACAGTGCAATAATGAAGACGGTTAAAGCACTGAATTCCGCCAAGGTACACTTTGTTTCAATGTTTTTGTTATTGAACACCGTTCTATATGTAGTAGTTTAGAAAATCTTGTTCTCACAGGCCCAGGAGTGACTTCAACAGCTGTTGTTGTCGCCTTGTGGCAATACCCATTTTAAATGCAGACGTTTCCCATAAATACACCCTTTATACTGCCAGTGACATCCCTGTACTAGCTCTATTGCTAGGGCTATCGCTATCTCTATTGCTCGAACCATCGCTATGCCTATTGCTGGAGTCCTCACTATCCCTAGTGCTAGAGCTATCACTATCCTTATTGCTAGAGTCATTGCTTTCCCTAATGCTAGAACTATCACTTTCTTTATGTCCTGTAACATTTTCTTTACAACTGCTCATGGTGATTCTCTCTAACCTGCATTTAATATCACAGTCCAGCCTATTTCCTTTAGCCTGTCAAGTTGCCAATTTTGTCCACTTGTTTGGCTTAAATTTTGACTTTAATGAATCTAGACATTTATTGCTGGATCTGCCACTGGCTCCGACGCTAGAGCCATCTCACTAGCTATACTGCGGGATCCATCCAAGTCTTGTGCTAGATCCTTCACTAAAATACCTGGGCACAAACTTGTCAATCCCCGTTCTTAAAAGATCTCATTTGCAGATTTGGTATCTGCCTTTCAATTCATGGAACACTGCCGACCTGAGTATTCGAAGACCTCATTATTTAACAAGATTTTCTGACCCTATGTTACCCTAAAGACATTTTGTGATTGGATCATGAATATGCAACTCTTCCTTTAAGGCCCATAATTAATATGGAACTCTTGCTATAGCTGTTTTATTTCAGCTACAAGCTAATACCCATTTCTTTCAAATTGGCTTTACCTTCATATTATTAAGGTATATTATTATGGTACTTCATTATTATGGTATATTATTATGGTATATTATTATTACTGTTATTATTACTATTATTATTAATTTATTATTATTATTATTATTATTTATTTCTAGTCTCAAGAAATTGGTTTTTGTGTAATACAAAAGCCAACTGTAAAAGAAAAATGAACAGGCATGAGTATGCCATTGTCATGTCATGCCCATTATTGCTGAATCATGTACAGATCCTTGCATCTAACTCCTTTGTTAATCTATCCCTTTTGAGATTTTATCCTTTCAAACTCTACAATATTTATGTAGGACATGGTTTGAAAAGCATTGTACCATTATATGCCATGGTACAGTTTCAAGTATTATGTGCTGACCCAATCCTTTCAATATGTAAATCATTATTAGGTTTTCTGTAATCGATATAAACCTGTTACAGTGTGTTAGGTGCTTACTTACATACCAGAAGAAATTTGCATGATGAATTGTGTTTTTACGCTTGTTTGATTCATCTTGTAATCGATAGTTTTACTTTACGTTCGAGTCACTGGCTTCCATTTGGATGTGTTTCTTCCGCTCTGTTTGACCTTTCTGGTTCTAATATGTAGGTGAAGGTCATTTGAAGTTCAACTGCTATGTATCGAGGGATGCACACATGCCCCAGCCTTGATGACCCCTTGGATAAACATTAAATGACCATCTGCCATTGCTGACCCCATCTTTTGGTTATAGCTATTTGAAATTTAGACTACCGGTAATCATCTAAGAATAAGCAGCTATTGCCTAATGGCGCTATATAAATTCACAAGATCTTTCTTACTTATTTACACTTTTATTATCCATCACGAATGTTGTTGAAGCAGTAATGTGGTTTGACATATCCATTGTATTCACTCAGTGTGGAAAACGTCTTTGTTTCCATATTCCTTCATTGTAGCCATACCAGATAATGTGTCTTCTGTTCAGTTTTCTCTCTTGGACATAACACTTCTTCAGTTAGCGTTTCTTTGCATATACCTGGGTAAATGTTGTCATTTGCATGGTCATCTTCCTCCTATTTTCAAACTATCCCAGTTTCATCATTCTTCTGCATTCATAATCAGTTGGCTGACACACACGTGTGTGTGTGTGTGTGTGTGTGTGTGTGTGTGTGTGTGTGTGTGTGTGTGTGTGTGTGTGTGTGTATCAAGGAAGTTCATGTGTTGCTAAGGGTTCACATACTTGTAACGTTGCATACTCTTGACGGTATTGCTAATGAAGATTTCCTTATTAGCTCTTTTGTCTCGGGAATCCATATAAAGGTACACTCCATAGGCTCAGCGCCCGTACGGAGAACCGAAGGGTTAGCGCCTTCAGTTTTACATGGCAACGGCTGAATGAGGGCGGTTGCCAGCCTTTCCTTCCACCGAATTAACACCCGATGTACTCATTCACAGCTGAGTCGACTGGGGGGCGCTTGGAACAGAAACAACTGAAAAGTTTCTGCCGTAGCCGGGAGTTGAACCACGGACCTCAAGATTGGCAGACCAGTGTGGTGACCACTGCTCCACCACGCACCTCAATCCATATAGCCAATCTGTTATAAAGTAAAGTTTTCCCATGTCCGGATTCAAGCATTTTGGCTAATGTTGATCTCCAGTCACTTAGGCGTACAGTGACGTGGGTGGCATATGCCATTAAGCCAGAGTAAGTTGCCGGTCAAACGTCTAGACCTGCGCTTTACTTCACAGTGAATGCTGCTGCTCAGTTTGATGTTACAACCGCCCTCTAGCGAGTAAGGCTGAGTCGACCTTAGGGGCTCCTACGGGAGTTGAACCCGTTCCGTCAGCATGCCTGGCCAGCGTGTAACCACTTCTGCCATCTTCCTGCCCCATGTTATGAAACCATAATACCAATCTTATGGGGTGAAAGGGTTAAAGTTAATGAAAACATCTTGCAGTGGTTGATGGACTTAGCTGTTTGACCTTCAGATGTCCTTAATATTGACAAAGTGGTCAATGTGTTTGTGTGTGAAGAAGAGGCGGTATGGGTTTGAGAACATCGTAAGGAACAGTTCACTTTATTTCTCTGGACATTGAGTAAGATGTTTGTAAGATGTCGATTATCTTGTTATCTGTATGTTCTGCTTCAGGTCTCGTCTTCAGCGGTTCCTACTAACGTTGCTGCGGCAAAGCCGAAAGATGTCAGCGCAATTTCAAGGAGTTCTGAGTCTGTCAAGCCTTGTTCTTCTTCTTCTTCTTCATTGATTGCACCGAATTCCAGTAACGAACCTGGAAAGAAAAGTGATGGTGCCATATCAAAATCGGACCCCAAACCAACTCAGCTGGTAGGCGTTGGGGCCGGTGTCACGCCGGTGGTAAGGAAGGTAGAGGACCGGCCACCTGTGGCAAAAACCATGTCGATCAAAATGGAGCTGGAGGAAGGGGATCAAAATGGGAGAGACCAGAGGCAGAGCTCTGATCACGATCCGATCTCAGAGCTGTCCAAGTACCTCCCACCCGAGATCATGAGGGAGATAACCTCCGGGCAGCCCCCGAAGGAACTTCTGGAAAGGGTAGCCAATCTTCTTCCAGCCGATGTCCTGCTCCAGGCCGTCGAGTTCCTCAAAAACTGCAATGCAGTCAGAGACGCAAGGACCCCGGCGGCTGAGGCCCTGAAGGACGTGACCCGGGTCAAGCCAGGAGGTAGCGGGTCAGGCACCCCCCGCATTCAGGTCATCGCACCAAGAAAAGGTTTGGTGAATTCCGGAAAACTGGATGCAGCTAAGGTCCCTTTGTCAAAATTGCCGGTTGACATGAAAAGCGGTCCCATGGAACACGCAAATAACGACCCACTGACCGCGGGAAAGCGAAAATACGACATAGATATATCAAAGGTCAGTTTACAGTGCTCCTGTCCTATGTGAAATACATGCTGTCTTGATTACATACAATGTTGCACAGAAGTATCATGGACATATTTCTTTGTAGCTATTCATTAGATATTGAATTGGTACAATTAGCAATATTGGAACTTTTGTTTTGATGCTAATAAACACTGATTGATTGATTGATGGATGGATCGATTGGAAGAAAAGAATCGTGAAAAGAGATGGCAACGTTTGCACACCACCATACCAACGGTTTTCCTCAGATTTTGTATCAGCTTAATCTGTTCAGACTTTGTAGATTTTGTTCGTGACTGCGGTATTTAGTTTGGTTTTCAATGTATCTTCTGAAGCTGAAATCTTGATATTTGCCTATGTTTTGCAGTTGAAGGACCTCAGTGTTGAAGATATGTTGAAGCTGTTTCAAGAACTTCTGCAAGATGTTTTGGGATCGTTATTTGATGAAGAAAAGGTTGGTTTTTCCAGCTCCGAGTCTCAGCAAACTTATTTATAATAACAATAGTAATATTAGTAATAATAATAAATACAGGGTTTAGAGTGATTAAGTAGAATCTGCCCTGTGTGTGAGAACCACTATGTTCCACCCATCCAGTCATCCACATTATGGTCTTCTTGCTGTGTAATCTCATTCTTTGCGCTCTTGTTCTCTAGGTTTGTTCCTGTATTCTCTTGCTTGGTGTTATTTCTAAAATAACCGTTCTATTTTGCCAAGAGGTTGATGTTTGATGGTTGTACTATATATGTTCAGCTTCGGTTTAAAATGTCTTGGGTCTGTTTTTGTTGGTTTCAGTGTCTCTGTGTCATTTCAAAATGTCTCTTTCTGAGTTGTTTGTAATTGTTATATGATTGTTATATTGAAGTTGATGTTACCGTGATATCTGTTTGTTGCAGAAGTGCTCTGTTGTTGACGAAAACAAAATCTTGGCCGGATTGTCAGTTGATGACCGCAACTTGGCGTTGAGCGTTCGCCGAGCGACCGGCATCTCCGACATCTCCAAGATCGTCCACACGTTGAACGTTCTCAAAACTCTGGACCCGCAGACGGTCCTGGCGCTCGGACGGCTTGACAAGTCGGTGATCGCGTCAAGTCTGTCGGGGAACAAGCGGGCGCAGGCGATGGGCGTTAGAGTCCTCCAGCAGATCACGGACCTGATGGCAAAGGAGAATTCTGCGGAGAAGATGGCGATGAAAGGTGTTCCAAATTCTGCGGATCAGGCAAAGCGCCCTGCCCCGGTTTCCTCGGGCACGGTGAGGCCTTTGGGCGTACAATCACTGCTGTCGCTTAGCTTCTCTGGACCCACGGAGGCTCCCAGGATGGCGGGCGCGGTGGGACCGCCAAAGTTCCCGGCTAGTTCTGGAGCAGGTTTATTGCCTACGCCCATGGCCATGCAGCAGAATAGCAAGCAGCAGAATAGCAAGGCTTTCTCAGGCGCCGAGTTCTCGGGTTCCGGCCTTCTTCCAACCCCGCCGAGGTATACGGCGATCGGGAACTTTCCTGCGGCGAAGCGCAAGATGGCGCCACCGTCCGACAGGTTCTTTGGCGCTGGGCCGGAACCGAAAAGATGGCGATGAAGTCCTTATCGTTTGCGTTATCGCGAGAACCAGTCGAGAGCAATATTCAGGAGCCTACAGACTGGAACTATATTGGTCGATCAAGTTGCGGAGGTTTCAGTTGGCCTCAAAGCAGAGGCGAGTTTCCATTTTGGTTAAGAAAGACATCCGTTACTAAGCATACAACTTTTTGGTTTTACTTTAATTTGACTGGCTGTCTGCATTTTACAATTTTAAAACTTTCCTTGATGTCCTGAATAACAGGGTTAAAGATGTTGTTTACTTGTTTTGAATGTGTACAGTATCGTGGTACAGTAATTTGGTTCAAGTAAGTAAGTAAAATCTTGGGAATTCATGTAGCGCTTTTGACAGTAGTGCTGCAATAGGGGCTTATTCTGAGGCACTTAATCTAAATTTGATATACATATACTGTAGATAAAAGGTGGACTGATAAACTGGGCAGTTTCATGTTATTCAAGGGATCATCATGGTTGGGATGTTAGTTGTTTTTATTGGCACAGCATTTTTGAAACGACGTGTATTTCATTGCCACTCACAGCACTAACATCTGATCAGACTTCCTAATGAGATTTAAAACTAATATAAAATAGTCAAATGCAGATATGCAGGATAGCACAAGTTGCATACTGTAGCCTAATGCTTTAATGCAAGATGTCCTGATGAATTAAAGGCTATTGAACACTCCTGGGATGTTATCCAGTGAAAGACCCACTGATAAGGCTAATGCTAAGACCTGTGATGTGACATTTCTTTGCTAGTCCATAACTCCAGTCTCAGCAGTCTGACCAACGGACTTCGATAGCGCCATTTTAGCAACGTCCTTGGGATCAGCCGATGGTCGTCACGAAGTATGATCAAAATCCTTGGCATTTGTAGGGTCTGTGCGTGTTAATGTGTACAAAGTAACATTTAAAAATTTATTTAGTGTGTTTAATATGCAAAAATGCCTGAAAATAGTTAATTTTTGTGTTTTGTAGGGTTGACGTTGTGACTACTGCGCGTGAATTCGCTGAAAGTAAACAGGTAAATCTATTTAATTGGTTACACGTTGATATTCGGTGCGCCATCAGCTGATGCCGTGGGCATTATATTGGTGTCGCCATAGAAGTTTATTGATCGATATTCAGTAGAGTCTAATCTGTGTGTGAACACATGATATAAGTGTATGCCTGAGAATCTTGCTTCACGGTTTCTTTCCGGAAATAGCCGTCATTTGAAATATATTCTACCAATCGTAATAGATGTTTACATCACGTGACTCGGTCGGGCGCGTCGCTGATTGGCCGTTTTTGTTTAATATTCGTTCAGTTTGAATTTCACAGAAACGTGGTTTAGTTTAGTCATCGCAAGGTGTTTAGGAAGGAAGGTGCGCATCGTGGTATAAATAAACACATTAATTAATTAATTAAAATCGATTTGCGGCGATGAAGCGAGCGATTCAGGCGTCGGAAATCAGTCTGGAGTCTGTCCGAAGATGTCTGTTCGGACTCCCGAACAGAAGACAAGTCTTACTGGAACTTGCGAAGATCTTAGAATCAGAGGAGCAGCGCTTGAAAGAAGAGTGGAATTTCGACTTTAGACTCGGCTGCCCTCTGCCCCCCGGTGGCATAAAGTCCCGCTACGAGTGGAGCCGTGTTGCCTCAGAAGACCCCGGTACGATCCCGGATTTCTTCAGATCCGTTTCTACGCGGTTTTGTTCGGCAAACCCGGCTTGTGGACCCGAGGTGGGAAACCTTCCTGGAGAGATGTCCACGGATTCTCGGATACCATCCGGATCCTGCAAAAAGGATTCGAAGGCGGAGATGATAACGAAGAGGAGCACCAGGACAATAGATGCCTGCAAGTTTACGAAGTCGAGAAAGTCAACGTACTGCAGGAAGATCATGAATATCGCGACACCAAAGAAGATCAGAGGGGCGAAGCTGCAGAATCGAACAGCATCCCAAGCGACTCCAAGGAGACTATCAGGTAGTCTAGACCAATAATAACCGATAGAATTCAAGACTAGATACACAGACTTTAGTATCACTAGTGCAGATGACAGGCGAGATGTTATCATTAGTAAAACAGGCAATAAATGAAATTTGCCTCTGTGTATCTAATCAAAAATTTTACCAGATAAAGTACATTTGAACAGTTTATTTATTATTCAAGTATAATTTTAGGTTTTTATCTTGATCGAAATAACAATTCTATTAGTATAATAATTCATTATTACTTTTATTGTTAAGAGTTATGTATGTTTTCAGAGTATTTTTCTTCAAAGAAGCCAAGTCCGTGCATCGACCACAAGACAAATTGGAAATGCACACGACATCATCGACAAAGGTTTTCCATGTGGTGTGCAAATAGTTGTTCTTTTACAATCTCATATAATTAGCACATAGGCAACATTGATGATGATGATGATGATGATGATGATGATGATGATGATGATGCACTAAGGCAAGTCCTATTCACTTTCACTACCTGAGGGCAGTGGCGTGCCAAGAGTGGTGGATGCCCAGGGCCAAGTTTAATTTGGTTGTCCCCCTCTCCACCTCAGTGTTAGGTGTAAAAGAGCAAAAACAGAAAAAAGGTCGCAGAGACAATTTGGATGCCCCTATCTGGTGGATGCCTGGGACCACCCCCCCCCCCTCGCCCCCATTTGCATGCTACTGCCCCGGGGGCTGAGAGGAGCGAGGCAGTTTCCCGTTGACTTCCTTGCAGACAATTAAGGGATTAAAAATTAGGTTCATCATTGTGCAGTGACTGGGATTAGATTCGAACCTGCTACCCTTCGACTGTATGGTATGGATCCTACCATTACTACACCCCACCCCTAACACGAAAGGGTGATTTCTAAATTCCAACAGTTATTATTCAGATATAACATGGTTTGTATCATAATCACCTACTGCAATAACTATTTAAACTAATGTTAGTGGACTATTTAAATAGTTAGCAGGCTAACTATAGTGGACTATCAATGAACGATTTGAATAACTATTTAAACTAACTACATATAGTGGATCATCTATTCCTGGGAAGATAGAAGAAGACAATATTCACGAGGAAATAGCCAGTGACAAAAATATCATAGAGTGAGTGGAAACTGCCAAAGGATAACATGACACAAGGGGCATTTTAATGATTACTTGACATAGCTGTTCTCAGACTGGTTCACATGGCTGGCCCCAAACGGCTTGTAATGTGACTTGTTTGAATGAAGTTTAATGTTACTGCATTGTGTTTTATTTTTGTAGAATTTTCTTCAGAAAATTCAACTATCCGACTGATTTGCTCAACTGCCTTTCTAAGATGTTCACCGATAAAGAATTCTTGAATTTGACTATTGATAAATATGATGCTGTTGATATATCACCAGTTCCAGGAAGCATATAGTAAATGTGTGAAAATGATCTAATTTTCACTTTCAAGAAATTGTAGATGCCTGCTTCTTGAATTTTGCATGCCATAATTGGTTTAAATTAGCCTACGATGTCCATGTTCAAACCCAATACATTATTGGATGGTGCCCACTATCCAAACGTAGCAATATATACAAGTGGGCTGGTAACTGTTACATGCTTTGAAATCAATCTTTGGACAAAATTTGATTGCAGTCTATATCAAAAATATCCATGCCATGTTCTGGTTATAGTTGCATTCTTGTATGACACCTCCAATAATGCAGGTATATGTACATATTTTAGTGTCCATTCAACATGATTTTTTGAGTGTGAGCTTATGAAAGGTGAACGTGAATCGTCAATTACAACTAAAAGCTGTTTGTTAACACTGAGCTCAATTTTTGTATTTCTGGTTCATTTAGTGTTTGGTGTTCACTGAACTTTGTTTATATATTAACAAGACATAAAAATGTTTGTGGTTTTGTGATTTTTATATTTTTAATCCAAGAATTCTTGAAAGTTTCCGTGTCCTTAAAATCTACGGAAACTTATTTAGTGTAAAATTAACAGATGTCTTAGCTCCCTTACTGGCCATTTATCTGTAATGTAATGTAAAATGGATGCACTTACGAGTCATGGACGGTCAACAGTAATCCTCGTTTCCTTGTAATTGTATCGGTTTTGGAAAATCTTGCAACCAGTACCAACCCGAACAGTGTTGACACGCCAATGTTTCTGTATATGTTCTATTACTTAAACTATTACACAAATAGTGTATTTATTCTGCAATTTAATAAAAATATTTAGTTAAGAAGTTGGGTGATCTTTCTCACTGTCCTCCTGGACTTTAGGGACAAACACCTGTGATGTCCCAACCACTACCTGTGACAGTATCTGTCCTGAATTAATGTTCACGGGAACAACCCGAGAATCCATGTCGGTGATTCCACCGTGAAGGTGGTCCACCGATAGCAATGGCAATCCTCTTATAATTGCCACCTGGACTGTGCTTGACAAAGGTTGTTCGTCCACTGGTGCTGCGGTGTCGCTGGCGGCCTTTGACACGTGTGAAGATGCATGGCGGCGTAGGGCGTAGTTGGTGTTGAAGCGTTTGGAGCAGATGGAGCAGACATGAGAGCGAGGTTTACTGTGGATCGAAAGGACGTGTTTCTGCTGAACCGCTTTCGTTTTGAACGCCGACCCGCAGATCTCGCAAAGGTACAACCGTTCTGTGGAGTGTTTCGCCTGGTGGTCATGCAGATGTCCCTGAAATATAAGATATGTGTCCATCCATATAGTACGTATGCACTGTGGGCACACTGGCTATTACACCGCTATTATTATATATTAATATTTATTATTTTTGCCACAGACTTAAACTTGGGTGAAAAAGTAGGGGCCCCAAATCCTATACCTTTATAGACCTTGACCCTTCCCTTGCCTAGCCTAGGCTCCGAGTAAGTGGGAGCCCAAGCCCAATAGAAGTTTGTACCTATGAGTATTATTATTCCCATAATAGTGTAAAATATTGTAGTAATGGGTATTTTAACTTAAAGGAGCAAGGCAAAGTTTGTTACTTGTAACAGGAAGGAAGAACAAAGAATGAGAATACTTTGAATGAAAGACCACAGAGGTTCTCACACAGGACAGGTCCTACTGAACCGCTTTAAATCTATTTATTATTATTATTACAACTATTATTGTTATTATTATTATTATTGCTATTATTATTGACAAGAAGAGGTATTGCAATCTTCAATACTGTAAGTGATGACACATGACATACCAGTGAACGAAATCTGGCATTGCACGTCTGGCATTCGAACTGGTAAAGGCGATTGCTGCGTTCCTGGTGCACAAACCCATGCTGTGCCAGCGAGTCCTTGCGCTTGAAACCGCGCCCGCAGTGGTCGCACAGGTACGGGCACTGTTCAGAGTGTACCGCATTCACATGCCTCAGGTAGTGCTCCCTCCGGCGCGTCTCGTACGGACACGCGCTGCACAGGTACCGCTCCACCAGTGCGCTTCCGTCGATGGCGGTGTGCCGTACGAGGTGCCGCCTCAGCAGGTGCGCCCTGTGCGTCCGGTAAGTGCAGTTCGATATCGGACACGAGATGTGGCCGTGTTTTCGTAACGCCGCCCATGAGGTGCAGCGCCGTGTGCCGTCGCAGCAGCCGCGCATTGTCCGTCCGGTAATCACACCCGGGCAGTTCGCAGCGGCAGACGGTGGACTTGTGCTGCATTTCGTGCCGTGTCAGGTGGTTCTTGCGCGTCGTGCTGAACGAACACTGGGAACAGCGGAGGATCGGTACATCTCGCTCGTGGAGCCGGATGTGTTTGAGGAGATGGCTTTCACGCTTCGTGCGGAATGAACAGACGGCGCAGTGCTTAAACGGAGCGCGTGATTCGTAGTCTTTTCCCCGGGACTCGGATCCCCCTTGAAAAAGAAATATAACAATCTTTCCAAAATTCAATTGTGCATCATTTGGATAAGACAACATTCAAAGCACGAAAAATTTATACGCTGTAAAAACTTTAATATACATATATATATATATATATATATATATATATATATATATATATATATATATATATACAGTATTATACACACATACATACTGTGTTTCATTGCATAGGGACCCTTTGTATTTAATTTAGGATATTCTTTGTACAGCAAAATGTAACTGCAGCTACAAAATGTAGCACGTGGAGGTCCCAATTTAATGAAACACCGTATACATGCATACACACAGTCATTATAAATGCACATGAAATATTTGTTACCATTTATTTTGGTCGATTGTAGGTCTCCACCGTGTATTAAAGTTACTGCTGGTTCTGGCACGTCTCCATTTGTTTCATCAAGACAAGACTTGGTAGCTTCATACGTCAAAGGTGTTTCACTGGGATAAACCGATTTTGGGTTGTCTCTCTTTTGCGTCAGTACAGCATCATCGTCGACATTTGGTGAGTGAAGTTCATTTATAATATTTGAACAGAAATTGTCACATGCACTGGGGGCGTTGGTCGGTTTCTGCGGGTTCTTTCGAGGCCGCCCTCGTTTTCGTTTTACCTTAGGCCCCTCATCGGTCGCACTGTTTTTAAACTTTTTCATGGAAGGCCGTACATCAGATTTTAATTCTACGAAGTCGCTACCGATGTCGTAATCTCTGCTTCGAATCTCTCGCCCGGAACGTGTAAATTGCGGTGTGAGAAGGCAGCAAGTCACTCCTCTGTCGCATTTCTCCACACAAGACTCGGTGTTTGTCGACTTATTGTCGCACTCTTTCGCATTCAGAGTGATCATCTCTTCGAGTTGGCAAAAGGCTCCAATGTCCGTGCCAACCACACAACTTTCATCCAAGGCCGAGTCACGAATGAGTTCGATGCGAAGCTCGCGAGTCAATTTTTCAAGCATTGCAAAAAGATCAGGATCCACTAGAAATTCCTGCGAGATTGTTGCACGTATCATAGAAAATATCTGAAAATTATAACAATGATAATAATAATAATAATAAGGTAACTTTCAATGCCAATGATGTCAGGGGTTCAGTGGAGTAATGGTAGGAATCTTGCCTTGCAACAAGAGGGTAGTGGGTTCAAATCTTGGACAAGTTGTTCTCTCTGACTAGCTTTTCACTTAATTCTTCACTTTGCAAATGACTTAATGTGTGTGTGTGTGTGTGTGTGTAGTTAATAACTAAGTAATAATAATAATAATAATAGATCATGCTGTTGATGATAATATCTATGAAAATTCAAAACAAAGTGTTGTTGCAGCAACATAAGTTTTAAAATACAACTAATAAGTTACTGAAAAATAAGCTATCAATTTGATAACGTTATATGTGATAATGCTAAGTTAAAGTCATCACTTGCTTTGAACTCATTGATATTATAAACATTTTTCACCTTAAAGCAATGCTCAGTCTGTGGAAATCTACTGTAAGTATATGCAATATCTAACGTATCAAAGTATTTTCAAGATTTTCAAGTAGTAGTAGTAGTAGTAGTAGTAGTAGTAGTAGTAGTAGTAGTAGTAGTAGCAGCAGCAGCAGTAGTAGTAGTAGTAGTAGTAGTAGTAGTAGCAGCAGCAGCATTGATTGATACCCTTACAGTATTATAACTGGTGCTATGAAAATTTTATAATAATAATAGTTATTATTCTAGGATTTATATTTTATGTATTTTAATTCTGTATATACTGATTTTCTGCTGGTGTTATCGTCTTGAATCTTGTCACCAGAAGAAGATGATACCATGTTCCTCTCGTCACAGCCAATCAGGGGCTGATATTCTGCGCTTAGGGAAATTTCGTCCCGCTGATCTGTCCTCTCCTTATCGCCGAACAAGGTCACCGTGCCATATCCAAAACTTCCCGGCACGGCTGGATTATCATCCGCAGTGGATACCACTCTCTCAGCCATCCCAATATCACCGCAGAACACAGAGGCTAGGATGTCGGAATCGCCTGCCTGCAGGACAAACTGTCCAGCAAACACATCCCCTTCAGACAAAGTCCCCGATGTTGTTGCCCCATAGGTCACATATATGGTCTGGCTTGTTACGGTTTCTTGTGGATTCATTTCGGATACATGGCACACCATACCTCCATCTCCATCTTCTTCAGCTTTATCGGTCATCACCTGAAAATTCACATCAAACCATTTGGAATTATTTCTTAATTTAATTTCTTAAAATTAATTATTCTTTTTAGTAGTGGTGGTAGTAGTACTAGTAGGGTAGTAGTAGCAGTAGTGGTATCGTTACCGGTGTTACACCCTTTTATACGTAAAATTCTTACCAGCTTGCCGCGAATGTGCGTCTTCCGAGGTGAATTGCAAGTTTTTGCAAGCTCTTTATGAATATTTTACTATAAAATACAAAAATATGAGCTTCTTTGTGAAATCTTTCCTCTTTATCGCTCATTGTTGACAGTTAAATTTACTGCGGAATCAATCGCCGTGAAAATCATAGATTTATTATTAAAGTCTATGGTGAAAATAGCAGCGCTGCTACCTGGCGATTAAACAACTACTAAAGTAATCAATATCAGTATGAATGACTTTTATACGTACGTTACAATTTTATTACATTCTAGGCCTAAATGTAAAATTTATTTAATATTTAATTTATTATTATTAAACTGAAAATTTCTCGTGCGCCATATTACCAAATATCAGGAGCAAGGGCACATTATGGAGTCCGGCTATATGCCTACAAATAGCATTAAACAAAATTGGTTAGCCTATATAAAAAGAAAACAAAATCAATGGAAGATAATTATATAAAGCAGAAGAGAATAAGATTTTCGGAACATACGTGTCTTGTAGATTTCGTATGTAAAATTCTCGCTATTTCTGTCACGGTTTAGACACTGCAAATTCGCTATTAAAATTTAAAACACGATTAAACCCCTATCTTTTCTACCGGGTTTATCCACGCAGCCAGGGGCGTAGCGACGGGGGTATATAGGTACCGTATATATACCCCCCAAATCAGTCTACCTTAAGGTTTTTTAATGTGATTTACATGTGGTTTATGTGGTTTATATGGTTTATGTGGTTTATAGTTAAGATTTATACCCACCCAAATTATTTATACCCTCCCAAATCAAATTCCTGGCTACGCCTCTGGCACCATGGATGATTCTTTAGGTGTGCCGTCTACTGCTGTCAACCTGACCCAGACCACCTACCAGATTCGCACAAATCCGGTGAGAAAGTTTTTGGGTGGGGTGGGTAAGAAATCTGACACGCCAGCCCCCTTTTGCCCCAACCACAAATTCCTGGCGACGCCACTGCACACATATTCGGCATCATTTTATTGGATATCATAGAACTTTATTTACATGACATCATTTACAGGCTGTGCCAAAATTCTGTCTACACAAGAAGCAACATTGACGAAACATAATTATAGGCAGGGTGCGATTTGTAACCTGGAGCATTGGAGGGGGAATATGTTGAGCTTGGGGGGATGTAGTTGTTGGAAAATGTAGCAGTGGGTGGATGTAGTTGTGGGGGATGTAGCAATAGGGGATGCAGTTGGGCAGTGGGGGGGAGATTCCCCCATCCCCCCTACAAATCGCGCCCTGATTATAGACTATCGAAGCAGCTAAGCTTTCCCGATGACAACAAAAGGACGAAGAAATTGTAAATTAATGGAAGTTAAGCACGTTTTAAAATTTTAATCGCGCTAATAAAAAAAAGAAACAAAACAAACAGAAAGTAGTACAATCTGCAGCACATGAAAGAGAATTACACTTCTTAGGATAAGCACAGACTACAAAACTGGACGCTATTCCTTCCAATTCACATTATATATATATATATATATATATATATATATATATATATATATATATATATATAAGACAGTCGTAGATTTATAACAACGGCCATTATTAACCTAAAGGCAACAGTGGCGAGAAACATCAGTGGCGTAGCCAGGATAACAAAACAGGGGGAACTTCGACATTTTAAGGTCCAAAAAACGCTCGACGTCTCATAAGCTTTAAAGTCTGGTGCGTTCTTCGCGATCTAATAAGTAAACAAGTAAGTAAAATCTCGTGAATTTCTATAGTAGTATAGCTGCTTATCCTTCTTCCTAGGCGCTTGGTGCTGCTCCTCCCTCCCAACTACTCGCAGGTTTTGGACGAATTTCACGACCGGTTCCGATCTGAACATAGGATGCCGCCCCCCCCCGTGGCTACGTCGATGAAGAACCGGTATACAGTGCCCAAATACACCGGGTATTAGCAGGAATTTCTCGGTTTATATATATATATATATATATATATATATATATATATATATATATATATATATACTGTATATATCTCATTCAAATGTTCAAATTCAAATGACATGTACGATGGCAACTGAATGACGGGGGTCTATTTGAAATTGCTGTATTTCGTTCAAAAATTGTCCGAACAAACAATGGCGCAACGAAAAATGGACACGGGGCCAGCCCCCTGTTGGGGTCTAGATTATAACCGTGAGATTCTTGTAAGACCGATGGGAAAATCGAGTGTGATTTTAATAAGGTTTGTACAATTGCTCAGAATCTTAAGAGTTGAATCTAGTGTTACTTTAAATTTGATCACACCCCGATGAGTGGGTTCATGATGCTGCCACCCCAAAGCCCCCACCCACCCTCCGTAGGATCAGACCAAATTCTCCTGCGTATTTTACTGCGCCCTTATTCTGGAACCCTGACTACGCCACTCCAGACAAGCTAATAGCGGCCCGTTAAGCGAATTAACCGCGTTAAAAAAAGAAATTGCACAAAAACACCGAGACTGTCAACTGTTCCGATTACTATAAAACTGTCCATCTATACATGTACAACATTTCCATTAATTAAATATAAATAAATATACATATCCGACGCCGTTTGCACATCCAAAACGAATTTGCATTATAGGAGTATCCAGAACAATCTCTAGGGTCACTGATCTATGCCCACCAGCAAGAAATCTGCTTCTGCCATTGGCGTCTATTAATAGACAACAATGGTTTCTATGGTTTCTGCCCACCAGTGGGCGGAGCAACCAGACCTTGTTGGTAAACACTGGATACCCCTATAGGACTATAACTTAAAGCCGTGAACACACTGTTCGTATGTAAGATGCTCGGCCGGCAAAAACATTGTCGCCGCCGTCGACCGGAAATCTCGAGAAGCCGATCGCAGTTTCCAGTTGTGAGTTTTCCCTCGCGAAATTCGAAATTGAAGGAACTCCTCTTGGAAATCATTACACCATCAATCACCTCAGCTTCCGCGTATAGTTACGGATGCAGGCGGTCACTTCTTTTCACTATTCAAAGCGTCGATATAATTAATATATACAGGCACGGTCTTCTTAAGTTAAAAGCAGAACCAAATGCCGCACAAAGCACGTAGGTTAACGTACTCCTCTACAGAGGGTCGTTTGCCCAGCATTGAAACGAAATAGTCGAATGTACAGCATAGCTACGCTGTACATCTGTTTTCAGAGAAAATCCGTGAGTTGCTTGACTCCATGAAAGATGCGAGATTTCGTATATGGTCGATACAGTCCTGCAGGGCGGCGAATATGTATGAATTTATAATTATGCGCCTGTAGATGTGTATACGTGTATGTTGTATATCTATGTGTATGTACACTCTGTATTCGGAAAAAAGGGAACCCTTTGATAATTATGAAAACCGAAGTCAATTATTTATTTATTTATATTCCAGACCTCATTTCAATTCTAATATAAGACTAAATGAATTTCGATCTTCATTTGAAAATATTACCTTTTTACGGGTGCAGTGTATGCATAGTATGCGTGTATAACTGTATATATACTGTATGTAGTATATTTATGAATATGTGTGTAGATGTATAGGCCTATATGTATGTCAATGTGAAGAATATTAAGTGCAGAGAAGCAATTAAGGCATGAACAACTTGTCTAAGGTCTCTACTCAGTGGCTGGGGTCAGATTCGAACCCGCTACCCTCCGGTTGCGCGTCGACAATCCTACCGCTACACCACCGCGTCCCCATAGATAAACGCATGTACGTGCATCTCTGCGTGTAGGCCTTTACTGTATGTATGTATATATGCGCCGTCTATCGTATGTCGTGTCTTCGCAGCCGGTTGAGTCGCTTCAGGGACCCGCGGTCGGCCTTCGACAGCGGCAGGCGGTCGACGTCCCTCTCCCGTCGGACGTGGCGGAGTATCGCCGCCTGGGCGAGCTGCTTCATGGACGGTACGTCGCGGAAACGGGACACCGGGTAGAGGAGCTGAACGGGGGCCGGGGGTCGGGTGGGCGACCGCGGGCGAAGGTAGTAGAGGCACTTCCCGTCCTGGGAGTTGCGCATCGCGTTCTCGATGAAGTCGACGATCGTAGCCGCCTCGTGGATGTTCGCCTGCTGGGCGTAGAAGCTGAACATGCCTGAAGAAGAAGGGAATTGCAGTAGTCGAGCGATATATCTTATTCGCGTCTGTCAATGGTTGCCAACATTTTTAACTGTGAAAAATTACAAAGGAGAGAGAGATATCGAGGGAGAGAGAGAGAGAGAGAGAGAGAGAGAGAGAGAGAGAGAGAGAGAGAGAGAGAGAGAGAGAGAGAGAGAGAGATAAGAGGAGAGAGAATATCTGATTGAAATACAAAAAATAATGACTGGGAAAGTAGATGTGTCATACATTGGCACACTATAGCAGCACAAGAGGCCATAAATGCAATTATTGTTTAAGCGGAGGGTGGCACTAAAGAAGAAAACAAATTTCAGTGCGAGGGTTGTGGACAGTGGAACAGTTTGGACGAAAAGACAGCCAACAGTTGAAACGATAAACGGATTCAGAAGTTATCTAGAGAAAGAACCGTGTTATTTAATGCTAGGAGAGTAATTAGGCTATAATGGTTTCCACAAAGGCTAATACATAGTAAACCAATCGAAATAACGCTATTATTATTATTATTATTATTATTATTATTATTATTATTATTATTATTACATGATTGTACTGAAGCTATACCTCGGTAGTGCTCTATTCTCGTGTGGTGCGTTGTCCCTTGGGAGTTGAAGCTAAGGCTGAGTATGTATCGGTCGTCGGAGCTGTCTCTGACCAGGAACGCTCCGTCCGGTTTCCCTGACAGGCGCACCTCCGCCTCGTCGAAGCCCAGAGGTCCCCAGTACCAGCCGCACTGCAGAACAAGAGCAACAACAACAAGAAACACATTGACGACATCATACTCTATATATGATGTCATCATATGCGTATATGTATATATATATGTATATATATATATATATATATATATATATATATATATATATATATATATATAGGTCCTCGACTATATATAGGCATCGTCGATACAAATGGCCGGCTACCATCGCCTTTGTGTCTGCTGTTATGAATTCGAGTGAATCGAAGACATTTCACCTTGACGACGGCATGCAGGCGACGTTCGCTGCTCTCTCTCTCTCTCTCTCTCTCTCTCTCTCTCTCTCTCTCTCTCTCTCTCTCTTCTGCGGCCGAGCCGTAGGTTTAATAGGTGCCAGTGGTGGTGTTGCCACGCTAGCTTTTCGTTAAAACGGCGATTATGTCACGGACATAGGCCTAGTAATAGTGCCGTTTAATTTTCTAAAGTAGCGCTATATTATATATTGTACATATTGTATACTGGCATGGGCGCCCACAAATTTGAGGACAAGGGGGGGCACTTGCCCTATCTGGAAAATGCAAACCTATTTTCGTAACTAACTATATATATTGACTTTTAGCCAATATTTTCACACTAAAACAATAATACTGATACGCAAAAAATGAAATTGAGAAACTTAACCTTAGCAGAAAAACTGTGGTATGGAATATTTTGAAAACTATATTAACCGTGACTATTGTGTTTTGCCCCTCTACTGGAAAAATGTCTGTGGACGCCACCTCTTACAGTAGTGGAAAATGGGAAATGAATTTATGGATCTCTAAACCGCGCATGTACTACTGTTGTAGTAACCTGTAATATATTAGTTTGCGAGATGAATCATCAATGATGATGATGATGATGCTGATGATGATGATGCTGATGATGATGATGATGATTACTATTATTATTATTATTATTATTATTATTATTATTATTATTATTATTATTATTATTATTATTATTATTATTATTATTATTATTATTATCATCATCATCATCACTACTACTACTACTACTACTACTACTACTGTTACTACTACTACTACTACTACTACTACTACTACTACTACTACTACTACTACTACTACTTACGGCCTTTAGTTGTTCGAGGCTCTTCAGAAAGTCATTACTGGTCCCGGGTTTGTGTTTCGGCGACAGGGTTGTTGCTGTGACTGTGAGAACACAAGAAAAACAGCAAACATAATATGTATATAGACACGTTAATCATAGGAATCATGGCGCAGATGAAATTGCGATTTCTGATGTAAGTGTGTCGCAGTAAGTCAACGTCAACAAAAGCAACAACAGCAGCAGCAGCAGCAGCAGCACTAAAAGCATCTCGTTTTACCCCCAAAACCAACGAATAATAAAAACTTCACCCATTTGACGAACCCCATTCCCACCGGGAGACAATAACATCTGAACCGAACAGCAGATGTTGCAATGCTTATCAATAGCATTGCTTTCCTCCACGGCTTCAATTGATCGCGGTCGCGCATCTGCAGCTTACAGAACCGCTTCTGACATGTTATCCGTAATAGCAGCAGCAGCAACAGCAGGGTTTAGAGTGGATCAGTATTGGATCTGCCCTGTGTGTGAGAACCACTATGTTCCATCCATCCAGTCATCCACATTATGGTCTTGCTTGCTGTAATCTCATTCTTTGCCCTCTTGTCCTCTTGTGCAGGCTTCTTCTTCCTGTATTTTCCTATTTTTGTCTTCTTGTCTTTGCGTCTACAAATAACAACTAGACTTTACAGAATGGGCCTGCAATGTCCCAAATGCTTAGTTTAGTTAACTCTGCGCTCTTTTGAAATGGCCAGAGAGGCAGAGATTCAATCTAAGTCCTGACTTTGAAGG